>MJUT01056352.1:592126-607829 GCA_002080005.1 Gigantidas platifrons
ACAAGCGTCTTTGTGATTCAAACGCACAATTAACCACTTATGGAACAGTAGCGTCACCAAACGGGAGAAGCGGTGAATGATTCCTATTATAGGTCACCAAAATAATAGTTCGTTCGCTACATATAGAAATGTTGTTTGACTGAATGAATATTCGCCACTTGATCTGCCAGTCATCTAGAGTACGTAAAAATTTACCTCACGACCAGCTATTCTTGTAGAATGCACATTTACTGCACGATCTGCCAGTCTGATGAAATGAATGTTTACTGCACGATCTGACAGTCTGATGAAATGCATATTTACTGCACGATCTGACAGTCTGATGAAATGAACATTTACTGCACGATCTGACAGTCTGATGAAATGAATGTTTATTGCACGATCTGACAGTCTGATGAAATGAACATTTACTGCACGATCTGACAGTCTGATGAAATGAATGTTTACTGCACGATCTGCCAGTCTGATGAAATGGACATTTACTGCACGATCTGACAGTCTGATGAAATGAATGTTTACTGCACGATCTGACAGTCTGATGAAATGAACATTTACTGCACGATCTGACAGTCTGATGAAATGAACATTTACTGCACGATCTGACAGTCTGATGAAATGAATGTTTACTGCACGATCTGCCAGTCTGATGAAATGAACATTTACTGCACGATCTGACAGTCTGATGAAATGAATGTTTACTGCACGAACTGACAGTCTGATGAAATGAATGTTTACTGCACGATCTGACAGTCTGATGAAATGAATGTTTACTGCACGATCTGACAGTCTTACTGCACGATCTGACAGTCTGATGAAATGAATGTTTACTGCACGATCTGACAGTCTGATGAAATTAATGTTTACTGCACGATCTGCCAGTCTGATGAAATGAACATTTACTGCACGATCTGACAGTCTGATGAAATGAACATTTACTGCACGATCTGACAGTCTGATGAAATGAATGTTTACCGCACGATCTGCCAGTCTGATGAAATGAACATTTACTGCACGATCTGCCAGTCTGATTAAATGAATGTTTACTGCACGATCTGACAGTCTGGTGAAATGAATGTTTACTGCACGATCTGACAGTCTGATGAAATGAATGTTTACTGCACGAGCTGACAGTCTGATGAAATGAATGTTTACTGCACGATCTGAGTCTGATGAAATGAATGTTTACTGCACGATCTGACAGTCTGATGAAATGAATGTTTACTGCACGAGCTGACAGTCTGATGAAATGAATGTTTACTGCACGATCTGACAGTCTGATGAAATGAATGTTTACTGCACGATCTGACAGTCTTATGAAATGAATGATTACTGCACGATCTGACAGTCTGATGAAATGAATGTTTACTGCACGATTTGCCAGTATTGTAGATTGAAAAATTAACACACTATATGCCAGTCTTGTACAGGTCTGTTAGATGGAAAGAGCCTGGGCCATTTTACCGCTGTTTCATTTCACTTGTCAAAATCGATTTCTTGTGTTATTTTTAAATCATCGGATGCTATTTAAAGAGATACAAACGTCATGAATTTTACCTATAAACAGGTATTCCCCCAGCTGTAAGGCCACAACTATTGTTGTCTTCGTTAAATAATTTTTCATATATTGTCTATTAACGACAGCAATTTTTACGCTATTTCTGAACAAGATTGGCATGCTTAGCTATCGTCATTAAGAAAAGAGAAACATAAGGCTCACATGGAAATATAATATATCAAATAAGATCAGACATAAAAGAATATTTATTCTTCATATGAAAGTTTGAAATTATTCAAAATTCATGTGCTTACCAAATATATATATTTCGTGAGCATTTGGCAATATCTAACGAATAACCCATGGTTCTGAATGAGACACATGTGAATATTTGTAGACTGTGCTCATCAACAAAAAATCGTATGAAGCGAAGCTTAAGTCCATGTGGGTTTTTTTTTACAGATGATCAAATGGTGTGTACACTGTCATTTGTCATGAATCAAAACGAATTATTTGTTAGGTTAAGTTTTGTTATGGAGCCGCAACCAAAAAGGAACTTGCAGCGTCACGGCACGCTATAGATATTAGACCGACACAGGTCAAGATACAATATATACACCGGCCGGCAACTGAAGTCATATATTCTTAGTATGGACAACACCGGACACCAAATGGTACAATCAGACCTTGTTTAATAAATATAGACATTCTGGCCTTTTCAGGTATAGCTACAAACGGACCTCCAGTTGTTCTGCATACGGCACAAATTCTTGTAGTTTTACCAACAGTAACGATTGGAAGTGTAATACATGTAGAAGTTGCACCTGAGGGTGGTGATTTATGCTGATCATTTTTCGCCTTTTCTTTGATTTTTCCATTACCAAAAAAAATTGTCTACATTGAGTACAAATATTTACACTTTCAAGAACATAATTTTCTTGACTTTGAAAATATTCTATTTGTTTCTCAGTTATTTTCATGGTTTGGTCTTTTTTATGTTTATGGCATACACAACACTTGATTTTCATTGTTGCTGTAGTAATTACACACGGGCATATTTATGTTTTGGTCCATATTTTATGGAATTAAACTTACTGTTTATGTTTGTAAAGTTTTGCAGAATGTAATTGTAAACAAACTCACGGGAATATGAAGTATGCTTTGATATACATAAGGACCGGGCATAATACTATAAATATAAACAAGATAAATATAATTCATGCCAACTGGTGTATTTGCTTAGTTTTCATAAAGTCAAGTGCTCACCAATTATTTTATTTTGACCAAAAATATAAAATTTGTAAGCAAAAAAAAATTACAGCTGTTGACAAAACTCGAACCCATAACAAAAATCACACTTCACTTCGCAATTACATGACATCAACCCATCATACCGATTGAGCTACCAAACTCATACTAATCGTGGCGAAATTACATATACATATAGCTCATAGGTAAGTGCCCTGTGCGTTTTTTTTTCTAAAAAGTTGATTTTTCTATATCTAGGACCTCGACAACCAAACTCAATTTTTGTGGAGGGTTAAAAGATATATAGACGATTATAAAAAACCATACTTCATGTTGGTTGTGGAGGTGCTTCATAGGGGATTCCCTGTTCCAAGTGCCTGAAATCCTTGGAAAATGTACAAATTACGATTTTGTTTGTTTAATACCACGTAGTCAATATGTTTGAAATTGGCCCTCCTAGTGAAACAAAATAAGGGGAAAGTGGCCCATCCTCTTTTATTTAACAATAACAATCTTTTAGAATGACATTTTTCAACACGATATACATATCCTGTAAGTTGTCTATTTCTATGTGTATGTCGAGGTATGAAGCAGACTTAGCTGTATCTGAGCCCATAGGAATGTTGACTCTCTATTGAAAAACATGGTCCACCATACATAACAAATAAGTCGTCAAAAACTCTAGCATATTGATGATTGCAATTGAGAGTTACATAAAAGCCTTGTTGCTGTAGATAAACTTGTCATTTTACTTGGATTTCTAATCATACATTAATTCATGACAACACAGTTTTTGTTCAGGAAACCAAGAACGCATTGGATGAGTCAATGTTTAGTCGTCCCATTCCCTATATTGATTATAAGTTTGTCATTTTGAGATTTATCTAACATGATGTACGTTTTTCTTTGAAATTAACAAAAGTAGCCTGTCTGATACAAGATGTTGTATCACCACACTGTTGTCATAAAAGAGTGGTGCGAAGCTGCACGAGACGTTCTCTGTCGAACTACTTTGTCATGACATCTTATCATTGGAACGCGGGTAAGCACACATATATGTAAGCAACGTAGACATAGCGACTGCTTAATATTCGTTCATTCATATAATATATCGGGAATTCACGTCATATTATCATTTCCCAAGACATAGTTTCAATATTTTTCGGTCCTCATTTCTTCAACTAAAAAAAGCGTTGTTAGATGATTATACAGTGACACTGAATGTGATCGAACAGTAACTTGACATCGGTGAATGAACGGCAACAAATAACGTGACGTCATGCTCAAAATGTAGTCTCCCTCAGAGTATTGTAAAAATTTGTAAATTTTAATTCGACCCTTGTTATTAGCTTAAAATCCGTTTTTTGTAATTGAAATGTTAGATAAACTTATTACATACATAGGGTATTGGTACACGACTTTATATCAAATCTTGCCTGTTGTGTTGCCTAACCGCATCACAACTCGTCGCTCTTTGTGACTCGTAGTAATACTGGTTCACTCAACAGGCTCGACCTCCTACAAAGTACCAACACACTGTGTATGTAACGGGTATATATTATGAAACATTGACATGACATTCAGGAATATCAAAGTAATAACAAACTGTACATATATAAGATGGCAAAACTACTTGTTCTTATGGTAAAACTCGTAGGAACAAGTGATCTTGACCTGATGTTTTATGACAGAGTAGACCTACATATGGTTTTTTCATTGAATAATAAACAACCACCGGAATGTGTTCCGTGCAAAAGCAATTATTCATTAAATATAGATTCTCCTTCAGTTGCCCGTGGGTTACGATATTTCTCCACTCAAGAGATTTAAATTGAAAATTTTAACCACAAGCCGTCAGGCGAGTGGTTAAAAATTTTAATTTAACTCTCGAGAGTGGAGAAATATCGTAACCCACATGAGAAACTGAAGGAGAATTTGTTTCTCCCATTATTTAACTTTATTTCAAAAGCCGTCAAACGAGTCAAATGCGGGGAAAGGCACGAGACATTTTAATCCTCTAGAGGATTACAGATTTTTTCACCACTGGTTCAGCGGGGTTAAAACGCCGTAATAATGGGAGAAAATGTGTTTTAAACGTCTACTTTGGTGTTAATGATATTCCTAAGACATTCTACAAAATTAACTCTATATATCTATTCTTTTTTTTTTTACAAATGTCAGGAAGTGAAACAATTTTGAATCTTTAGAGGGAATTGATTAAAATAGTAAGTAATATGTATACCACGGTTTTCCGAGTTAAATCCAATCCGAGGTGTGATATTGTTTAACTGTTTCACATAGAAATCGTGGTATAAATGATTTGTAACATGAAGCCATGCAATATCACATCTAGGTAGTTGATTATTGCACGGCTCTCTGAGGGTAATAAAACTACAGTTCGGATTTAAAGTGTGTAATATTTCGTATCTGCGTGTATTATTTCATAATTCTTAGTTGCTTCTTAGATTCTGGTATATAAACAATAAAAAGATCAAAGGAAAAAAAATGCATTCATGTTGCAAAACATAGTTAGATAACGTCCTTTCTGAATATTTCCTTTAAAAAAAAATTCTCATTTTTACATGTAGTCTGATTGTTTTATATGCAAACCAGTCTTATTTCTAATGGCATTCTAGTTAAGGAAATTAGAAAAAATAATGTATCTATCAATCAACCAATCTAATGAAAATTTAAATTCCCCCGAACTGTGTATTATATACGTATACGTTGATGCAAAAATCGGTAAAGTCGTCAAAATTGTGAAACAAGAATAAATAAAAACAAACGAAATAAAATAATATGGACTATGGCATAGCTAAATGAAAATAAACTAACTATGATTATAAATAAACATTAGAGAAGGAATAGTGAGGAATGGACTATCGAGAGACGCTGATGACATTGTGCACACAAGACACAGGACGAACTTAAGTCGAACAAAGCAAAACAATCAAATGCAAAGCAGTTCCTGCTTCTTATAAGACACCCCTTTTGTGCATTGAATTGAAGGAGCGTGGGATTTTCAGCAAATCTTTTTAATTGGATCGATAAATTAAAAACACCCAATCAGCGATCTTGTAATAAAACATGAGGTGTACAGATAACACATAGACATTTTCTGTAAGGAGAAATGGTAGAAGTTTCTGTTTCTTCAGAATCAAAATAATCTTTTACCTTAAATGAAGATGAAATAAAAACAAATGTCAGCAAAAGACCCGCCAAGACACGTATCTGAAGCACTCGTTAATTTGCCTAACAATGAATTTAATCTAAGGGTTCCACTTGGTTAAGTTGAAGTCAACACTTCGTGAGCGTTACGGTCGACACCATGATTTGGTTGACCATTATGGAATATCTGTGTCACAAATAACCACGGATATGTTCCACTTGTCGTAAACACTTCCCGGTCCTTTTCTCATTCATGACTTATTCGGGTTTGTAACTAGATTACCACGTCGGGTGTATCTAGTTGAGCAGGAACTGTCTACCCTTCCGGAGCACCTGAGTTCCACCCCGGTTTTTTGTGGGGTTCGTATTGCTCGGTCTTTGGTTGTATGTGTTTGTTTTGTAGATCGTTGTTTGTCCTTTTGTATTTTTTCTTTTGGTCATTGTGTTGTCGGCTCTTCTTCGATATACGGTTTCTGATTACCCTTTTGGTATATTCAAATCCAGTGAAGTCATGACCGAAAATGGGGAGCTCTACATAATTTTAACCTATTCTCGCTTACACAATGAATTAACATTTGTAGAATACATGTGATCAATATATTATTAATGGGAACGATTATAAGGTCTGTGACAGAATACGTCACATCAAGGTAAAGGTGATTACACATTATTTCACAATAGGCCATTTGCTATTTTGCCGAAGTGATTCTAAAATTATAAGTTTTTACAAGTATTTATAGGAGTTATTATCCATTATGACGAGCAAAGGGTTACCTTTCATACAAGTTCAATGAAAACCATATTCTGTACACGATGTTAATGGTATACAGTTATCCTCCTACATTTACAAATTAACAGATAATTACAATCAAATTGGACAAGAATACCTTTATATGTTCACAGACAAGCTGTATCAACATCGCAAGGGAATGAACATACTGCTGATGATAGAATGTATTCTAGAGACCGTTAGTCATTTCTGCTTTTCATTTCAAGCTATTAATGACATGAATTTCATGTTTTGCCCCTTGTAATCTAATAAAATTAAATGTGTAAACGTTTCAACTATAATAATAATAATAATACCCATTTATTATTAATTATAAAACCAACAACAATGCCACAAAAAGATAGTTAATAGTGGATTATAGACAACACTTGTTCAAAGATGACACGATTCTTAAAGCGTCATTCACTTAATAGTTTAGTAAATAAGGGTAATAACAAAATTACCGAACACCGAGCAATCTTCTAAAGGGAAAGTCAAAACTCATAAGTATATAAACAGACAAAATCAGTCAACAACCGGAAAGCTGGGAAAACCGCAATGGCCCTGACTTGATACAGGAATTTCTAAAGAAATGGTGGATTGAATCAGATTTTACGGTGCCAAACCTCTCGCTTTCATTACGGTTCAAAGGTTCACTTAATAGTTTAGTAATCAGAAGAAAAACCTGAATGCAAACTTCAAACTCTAGTGCCAACGTATTGTTATGAATAATAAACTCTATACGTGCATGTATTACAATCCAGGTGTCGATATTTTATAATCATAGAATTGAAGTTGTCTTTTATCATAGAGTCTGGTGGAAAGTTGACCATTGGTGGATTAGGGGCTTGGAGATTTGGAGCAGCTGTTTCATTCTAATACAAGTCTTAACTTCATTTCTCTTAAATCACAACGGTACAGAGATAATATCCTGTCTACCAATGCTGTTCTGGTGTTCAGATTGCATAGAGATTTAAGGATATTTTAGCAAGATAACTTGCGGTCACTTACAGCAAGGTTGTCAATGAACTTTTTTTGCATTATCAGAACATTAACTGTATGCCTTGACCTTCGCTACAAGATATGGCACCAATAGGATCTATTGGGAAGAAACATTTATCAAATTGACTTGTCAATCTCACTATTGATGCTACATTGTGTCAGGCTTGCTAAAGTGGCGGCATGATATTCACCAACAAGTTGTTCATCACATTATTTAGTCAATGACCAGCTATTGTGTTGCCTGTATAACCACATGTGGTGGACATACGATGTACTAAATTTTGCTATCAGTTGGGCATTGCAGCTTGAACAGTATTATGACGTCATGAGAAACAGACCTGAAATGAAAATCTAAAAATGACCTGATTCTTGTTCATGATTGTTATATATTTTATACTCATGTATTTATTTATGTATTGTTGTATTAATTAAGATTTTATTTTGGTATTGGTGCATTTCTTACTATGGTCATATATTAATAAAGGACGAAGTCCTTTTTACTATATGATTTTTCATAGGAGTAGTGATGGCCAAATATCTGTTCACCGGAAGTTTAAAAAAATAGAATAATTGATATTTAGAAACGCAAAAGAAATATATTTCAATGAAAAATTCCCAATTCTTTAATTATTTACTCTATGCAGAATCAAAACAAACATGAAATAAAATTCTAATAAAAAAAAGTCTATCTACGAGATTCTCGGCGGAAGAGCGTGTAGGTTAAATGAACGGAACAGCCATTTTGTTGTTGTTGTTGTTGTTGTTGTTGTTGTAAGTAAATTCCTCCGTTGACTCGGAGCACCCTGCAATCACAGGTAAATGTCACTATTGGTGGTGGTACAATCCAGCCAAATAAAAAAAAATTATAAAAAAACTTTAAAAATTACTTGAAAAAAATAATACATTCCCTTCTCAGTCCTCCCTCTAAACATTATAGGACTTCGTCCGTCAAACAGGTTGTGCCTGTCTCATATTAATTGTAAGACAAAATTTTAATGCAATATCGTATTCAGTTCACACAAGTTTCCAAAATTTAAAAAATTTTGTGGAGATTAAATTATATGGATATAGCAAATATTAGATATAGTAACAGGATTTAAATCAAATTATATTAAAGTACGCAGGCGCAAAACAATTGCAATTAATAAGATGAGCCTGGAGTGTTCATTTAATTCTGTGTCGATTTGCTAAACTACTAGAATGTTAAACTGTGAGCAGGGTAACATATTGTGAGATTTTAACTAGATTGTAACGTTACGTATTTGTAATCTACTTGAATTATAGTGACTATGTAATAACAGATAGTATTATATCAAATAATATATGCTTAAATTATTCTTTTAAAATGGAGGATATGCATTGTAATATATTCTATCCAGCGTTAGGGTTATGGTTATGGTGTTTAACGCCACTTTCAAAAATAGTTCAGTTATATCGTGGCGTTCAGTTTTATCGGTGTAGGAAACCGGAGTACCCGGAGAAAACCACCGATCTGCCATTGAAAAACTTTATCACATAATGTTGTATTGAGTACGCCGTCCAATGAGCGGGATTCGAACTCACAACGTTAGTAAATCCAACTACAATACGATCACGGCCTTGACAGCCCCCAATGGATCGATGTATATAGTATAATAAAAGAAAACTTCAAAATAAAACATTGTATTTTCTTGTTTGAATTATTTGAAAAAGTGAAAGATAATCTTAGATATTATTTATCACATTGACATATAAGGCTACAGGCAAAGAAACTCTAAGACTAGACAGTGCCTCGGTACTTTGATTGAACAATACAATACAATAACCAGAGCAAATTTTCACCTACGTGGGAATCTTCTAGTTTGTAGAGAACAATTATAAATAATCTGAAGGGCTTACAGACAGTAGATGCTGTATGTTTTAACATATTATGAATGTAATGTCACCACCAACTGTTTTTCATAGTTTCAAAATTAGAAGAACATTGATAATATCAAGCTCATGTTCTGTACGTTTTAGCCAAAACTGGTGTAGATAAATTAGAATGAGCGCATTCAGAAATAGAAAAAAAGATTGTGCTTAGAAGACAAGCTTTTTCTTCGTCATTTACAACAAACTCACCATTAGCCATGTTCCATAAAGGTGGCATAGTCAATGAGGTTTATTTCGCCTTTTATTTTATTTTTTCATCAAGGCTCTACTATGGTGTTAGGTGTTTATTCCCCTTTATTTTCATTTACTGTTCTCTAGCATACTTATCCATATTGTTCACTATATTTCTTTATGCCAGATATTTACACAAAAGAACGGGAAAGATTTCCATTGGTCTCCAACTCGGCGGAGCCTCGTTGGAGACCAGAAATCTTTAGCTTGGGTGTCTGAGATTTTTCCGTCTTGCCCTCTTACCGGTGTTAGATCCTTTATATCCATCGCTCCAATTAGATATATTAGACTAACTCAGAGTCCACCAGTGTTTGCTCTTAATGCTACAGACTTAAAGAAAAACAGCAAATAACAATTTTTAGTAGAACAATTCCACCTTATTGTGGATCGATCCTCCGATATACCGTACTCAAAGCTCAAACTCCGGACAGTTACCAGCTCCGGTCCGCACACTACTCACCACTAGCTATCCAGCGGATGAACCATGTTCGGTAGCGGATACGAAAACTGTCCGGAGTTTGCTCAATGCTGTCTCTCTCGAGGGGATTATGGTGGTAATATCTGATTTTTTTTAATTTCTTTTTCGGGTAAAGACAGGAATTAGTATTTGTATATAACAAAAATAACGTATATTTAACTGATATTTACGGTCAAATCAACAGTTGTCATGTTGTAATTTAGAGAACTACTAGTATTTCGAATTGAATTCTTTGAAATCAAACGTGTCTTATTTCTATATAGCACACCTACCTCAATAACAAATTTTAATGATATATTAATTAAAATCTGAAGTGTACAAATGACATACGACTACTGTTTACGTTGTACTCGTAAATTGTTGATATGAGGTGAAGGTCATCCTTTGCTCTGACGTTATTTCACTTTTTTGTGCGATGCATTTCAAAGGAAATATAAGATTTGTATGTTAAGAGTTGTTTACAGTAAAGCTACAATTGTTACCGTCAAATCCCCTACTCATCAAATCCCCTACTCATCAAATATAAATATATTGTGTCTTACATTCAATTACATGTTTGATCTTTAGTTTTTTGTGTATGTTTTGTAGATCGTTGTTTGTATTTTTGTCCTTTTTCTTTTGGCCATTGTGGTGTCTTTCCTTGTTCGATTTACGGAATCTGATTACCCCTTTGGTATCTTCAAATTCTTCTTAAATGCTTCCTTTCCTCAGTTATAATGGTTTCTTAATAAGAAACACTGTTTCCTCAGATATTGATGGATTTAATACTAATTTTTTTTTTCAATTATATTACAAGAATTTGAATTATTATTTTTTATATTAATATTGAAAAAAAAATTAGTATTAAATCCATCAATATCTGAGGAAATTAAAACAGTGTTTCTTATTAAGAAATCATTATAACTGAGGAAAGGAAACATTTAAGAAGAATTTGAAGATACCAAAGGGGTAATCAGAATCCATATATCGAAGAAGAAAACACAACACAATGGCCAAAAGAAAAAGTACAAAAATACAAACAACGATCTACAAAACATACACAAAAAACTAAAGATCAAACATGTAATTGAATGTAAGACACAATATATTTATATTTGATGAGTAGGGGATTTGATGAGTAGGGGATTTGACGGTAACAATTGTAGCTTTACTGTAAACAACTCTTAACATACAAATCTTATATTTCCTTTGAAATGCATCGCACAAAAAAGTGAAATAACGTCAGAGCAAAGGATGACCTTCACCTCATATCAACAAATTACGAGTACAACGTAAACTGTAGTCGTATGTCATTTGTACACTTCAGATTTTAATTAATATATCATTAAAATTTGATATTGAGGTAGGTGTGCTATATAGCAACAAGACACGTTTGATTTCAAAGAATTCAATTCGAAATACTAGTAGTTCTCTAAATTACAACATGACAACTAGATTCATCATGTTTTATTTTTTCCAATCTCTAATAACCGATGTTAATCTATTTTAATTTGTTGGTCAGATGTTTCTAGTTTCTTTACCAGAATGAGATAAATAATATGTCCTATTGTTAATATGTATATAAACATATCTTACTGTATTCAGGTAGGTCATAAACTTCATTATTTATAATATGTCCATAGTAATGAAAAGCATTTTTTTTTTATTTACGACATTTTTTGTAAGCCAGTTTCGATTTCTACTGATATAAAGAAATTATCTGCATGAAGCAAGAAAACTCTAAAAACACCAAATGGTTAATAGGAAATCATAAATCGAAGATTGATTTGATTTTTGATGTTTTAACGCCACTTTCAGCAATATTTCAGCTATATCATGGCGACCAGTTTTAGTGGTGGAGGAAGCCGGAGAAAACCACCGACCCTGGGCAAGCAACTGGTAAACTTTATCACTTGCGGCTGCGAGTCGAGTGCACCCTTTTTCGTAATTTACAAAGCCGGGCGCAAACCCACGCCGTATTGGTGATAGGCTTGTATGAGTTGTTAGATCCAGTGACCTAACTCATTGAGACACCCGGGCCCCTAAGTCTAACTCATTGAGACACCCGGGCCCCTAAGTCTAACTCATTGAGACACCCGGGTCCCTAAGTCTAACTCATTGAGCCACCCGGGTCCCTAAGTCTAACTCATTGAGACACCCGGGCCCCTAAGTCTAACTCATTGAGCCACCCTGGCCCCTAAGTCGAAGAAGGACAGACAATGCAACGACCAAAAGAAAAAGGACAAAGGGACAAACAATGATCTACAAAACACTACATAGAAAACACTTAAGATGCAGCAACTCGAAACCCTGTAAAATCCGGAGTGAAGGCTCCGGAAGGGTGGGCAGTTCCTGTTCCACTCGTGACACCAGTCATGTTATTCTAGTCAAAAATGCAAATATATGACGCCCTGTTTGAGGAAAAGACTGGAGTGTGATTGTGTGTACTCTACCAGATCTTTCAGAATCCACATCTGATTCACACCGCCCCTTCAGTAGTTAGTGTCGCAGCAACTCTAACGTATATCTTCGTCGTCTTATCTATGCAAATATTACATTCAGCAATTAACTATAAACATTTACATTATTTTGTTCTGGTGCATGGACCTTTATAGGACCCCACCTCTTAGCTTCATATTATTAAGTTTAGTTATTAGGACTTTTTTATTTGTAGTATCATAGTTTTACAATTATGTTTTATTGTATTTGTATGGATTTTATGTCAGCAATATTTTGTTCTGGTGTATGGCCCTTTATAGGACCCCACCTTCGCCTGTTTGTCAAGTTTTTAGTATGTTTTAGCAATAGAATAAAGAATTGGTCACAATAGGTGGCCCAAATTTTTCCAAACTGAGAGTTTGTTTTAATTTATATATTGGCGAACAGAGCTGACTGCATGTTTGGAAAACAGAATAAATTAGCTGGTTGGTTTTGGAGCGGGAGCATATACACATTTACCTTATAGCATTGTGTATTATATTGTGTTTTATTGTATTGTCGTTGTTGTGTAATTCTGTTTTTCATTACAGATTAGCATGTGATGTCGAGGTTATTTTTGTGGTTTAAGTTTGCTTTTGGATGAATTAATAAGTACAATGTGATAGTATATTGATCGCATGGTGGAGAACCCAAAAGAAAAAAACTTTTTGGAGCGTTGATAAGTATTTTTTCTATCAACAAATTACCAGTATTTAAATATCTTTGATTTTTGTTAAGATGTGACCTCCGTGGATGAGAAGACGTAAATCCTGATTACCTCGGGTACTTGAACACTGTTACAAAAATAATTTTGGACCAGTGGTTACACTATACACACCTCTTTAAGGCACCATACATATAAAGATGCTTAGCCGAGAAAGCCAAATAAATCTAAAATGTTGTCAACTGGAAGAGGAAGGAAAAAAGGAGATAAAACATCCTGAAAATACAGATTTTGGTGATGGGGAAAATGGAGTTGCTACCGAGACATTTATTTTGGCCACACCTGAAGTTAGCTCTTTTGTTGTCAAGAAGACTATGCATACTGCTGATGATAGTTGAAGATTATCAGTAATAAAAATTTGATAGTAAATATGCTTGAAATGTTTATTTATTGTAGTAGAATGTGAGATTTGTTGGTGAATATGCTTTTCACTAAATTAATGTTTTTCTGTGAGGTTAACTTCATGCCAATGTTTTAAACGTTAAGATTTACAATTATATGTAAGATTTATCTCATGGTCAAGTCATTCCATCGACATCTTGTTGTTGTTGTTTTACATTGCCGTAAATTTAATTGAAATTTCCACAGTCTCCACGAGCCAATTAATTATTTGTGGTATTTATCTGATAATAAGATGTTTATGATCCGAACACGATACAAGTGAAATGGACATAAACATGTTTATTTGTTTGTCTAAATGAACATATAGTTTAATTCTATGTTTTTGTGTCTATTTGTAAATATTTGTAATTTGAGAAGTAAGCAAAGAGAGGTGCAGATGTTATGTAAATAAGGGTAATAACAAAATTACCGAGCACCGAGCAATCTTCCAAAGCGAAAGTCAAAACTCATAAATCAACAAACAGACAAAATCAGTCAACAACCGGAAAACTGGGAAAACCGCAATGGTACAGGCATTTCTAAAGAAATGGTGGATTGAATCAGATTATATTGTAAACAATATTTATTGAATAAATTGCATTAGTTATAACAATAGTACATACATAGGGATCAGAAAACAAGTGACGCAGCACTTATATAAATTCTTCTCCCAGATACAAAAAAGAAAAGAAAAGAAAAATACATATAAGATGGATATGAAACATGCACATTAATAATACACACATTTGTTTAATTAAACATATCAAAGTGAAGGGGTGACAATTTGTACAATGAACAATAAAATGACAAATCTAATATTATGCAACAAATAAAAGCAAGATTCATTTATATTCTATGGTGTAAAACGTTTAGATTTTATTATAAAATCTTGAATTACAAGGAAATTACTTTCATTTTCACAATCTGGGAGGTTAGAATCACTAAAGAGTAGATTATTAATATTCAAATGACAA
Organism: Gigantidas platifrons; assembly: GCA_002080005.1. NCBI lineage: Eukaryota > Metazoa > Mollusca > Bivalvia > Mytilida > Modiolidae > Gigantidas > Gigantidas platifrons. Next base: position 606,965 of record MJUT01056352.1, read on the forward strand.
GACAGGTTAACAAATAAATCATTTCTTAACCTTTCATACAGAGAACATTGTAGTAAAAAATGCTCGGACATTTCTACCAGTTTACAACTACAGTAGGGATTAGCTTCTATAATTTTATTATAAAGATGATCTTTAAGCGCACTACTCTCAGTTCGAATTCTAGTATGTAGTATTTGACCAATTCTAGAACCTGTATAGAAGTAAGATGACACAGGATTTATTGTGTTTTTCAAAAATAATTTCATGGAATTGACAGAAACATTAGTTTTGATATTCGCTGGAAGTTCGTTCCAGAGTCGAACGGTTGAAGGTAAAAAGCTATTATTATAATAAGCTGTACGAGAATGTACATGAACTAGATTAGAATTGTTCCGAGTGCTATATTGATGAGTTTGTCCGAAAGAGGATGGAACTAAATTGGATAAATATTCGGGAACTGTTTTGTTAACCATTTTGTGAAATAATAAAATCTTATGTTTGTTTCTTCGTTCCTCTAAGGTTTCCCATCCACATTCTTGTAAAAGTATACGTATACTTGTCAATTTTGTAGCTCCAGTTATTATACGTGCGGCTTCATAGTTAACGTGTTCAAGTTTTTCCTTCATATAATTTGGACAGTTATCCCAGATCACATCCGCATATTCTAGAATAGGGCGGACATAACTGAAGTACATATGCTCAAGCGATTTACGGTCTACTTTAAATTTCAACTTACGAATAATATTTAATCAGATTTTACGGCGCCAGATCCCCTTCTTGTAGAATGATGATATTATTTTTGACAATATAACACAATGATACTACATATAACACAATGATACTACATATAACACAATGATACTACATATAACACAATGATACTACA
>MJUT01056352.1:609232-627322 GCA_002080005.1 Gigantidas platifrons
AATGATACTACATATAACACAATGATACTACATATAACACAATACTACATATAACACAATGATACTACATATAACGTAATGATACTACATATAACACAATGATACTACATATAACATAATGATACTACATATAACGCAATGATACTACATATAACGTAATGATATTACATATAACACAATGATACTACATATAACACAATGATACTACATATAACGTAGTGATACTACATATAACGTAATGATACTACATATAACACAATGATACTACATATAACGTAATGATACTACATATAACGTAATGATACTACATATAACGTAATGATATTACATATAACACAATGATACTACATATAACACAATGATACTACATATAACATAATGATACTACATATAACACAATGATACTACATATAACGTAATGATACTACATATAACGTAATGATACTACATATAACACAATGATACTACATATAACGTAATGATACTACATATAACACAATGATACTACATATAACACAATGATACTACATATAATGTAATGATACTACATATAACACAATGATACTACATATAACACAATGATACTACATATAACACAATGATACTAAATATAACGTAATGATACTACATATGACGTAATGATACTACATATAACGCAATGATACTACATATAACACAATGATACTACATATAACGTAATGATACTACATATAACACAATGATACTACATATAACGTAATGATACTACATATAATGCAATGATACTACATATTACACAATGATACTACATATAACACAATGATACTACATATAACACAATGATACTACATATAACGTAATGATACTACATATAACACAATGATACTACATATAACGCAATGATAATACATATAACACAATGATACTACATATAACGTAATGATACTACATATAACGCAATGATACTACATAAAACGCAATGCTACTACATATAACACAATGATACTACATATAACACAATGATACTACATATAACGTAATGATACTACATATAACGTAATGATACTACATATAACGTAATGATACTACATATAACAAAATGATACTACATATAACACAATGATGCTACATATAACGTAATGATACTACATAGAACACAATGATACTACATATAACGCAATGATACTACATATAACGCAATGATACTACATATAGCACAATGATACTACATATAACACAATGATACTACATATAACGTAATGATACTGCATATAACGTAATGATACTACATATAACGTAATGATACTACATATAACACAATGATACTACATATAACACAATGATACTACATATAACGTAATGATACTACATATAACACAATGATACTACATATAACGTAATGATACTACATATAACACAATGATACTACATATAACATAATGATACTACATATAACGCAATGATACTGTATACATTTCTGTCAGTGGTGTTTTATGTTAATCACAAATAACCGGAGTAGTATTGCTTTGAGTAGTCAATGTGAACATTTGATGCGGGTTTGTTGCGAGCTGGTCTCATTTTAGTATAACTGTGTCAGAGGGTGATTGAGCCAATCTATTCGTATTACTGTTAGCAATCATCTACAAAGAAGAGTACGGTCTTTGGTGATTTCATAATTATATTGTTTACTATTATATACCCACGCTAATGACAAACAAGATTGTTACATACACTGTGCATGTAGTACTCTGTTAGAAATTGTTTATTCCACAATATAATCGTAGACATTAATGCGAGTTAATGTATGAGTGAATTGAGAACGCTATGAAGTGGTATTTGTATCTTCAGTTGATGAGATTGCACACTGAATTCCAGAGATGGAAAAATCCAAGGGAATTTTTCTTCTGGCGGGGAATGTCATATATATGCATTATATATATGTTGCTATTTGTCATTTGTTTTTCATTACGGATTATCACGTGATGTCCGGGGTCGTTTTTGTATTTTTAGTTTTGTTTTTGAATTAATAAATAAAATATGATATTATAATCGTCACATAAGCTTTCTGATATTATGATGACGGTATGAGAGTCGAGAGACATAAGCTAAAGTTGAGGTACTAGGGCTAAAGATCTTAGGCAAAGGAAGCCACTAACTTATTAGAAATATTTTGAACAATGTTAAATGTATGCCACATAAATGCAAGTTGCACCTTATCTAGAATTTAACAATTCATGCGAGGAAACTGAAATATTCTAGTCAAAACTTGGTGAAGAGCAATCTAAAAATAATATCATATTTTGCTGTTTTGCAATAAAGTACATTTCATTTGTTATGATTCACAAAACTTTTTCCTCTGTTTAAAGGAAACCATTTCATTTGTAAAGTCCCTATTGCACATTTTATGGATTACAATTTTTCCCAGTGATGCATTCTGTAAAAGAGAAACAAATATGACACTCACCAGTAAAGGAAATAGGTAAAATACACAACACAATACATTAGTCACTATCTCTGTATACCGGTATATATATTTACCAGATAAGCTACTAAAAACATAGATATCACAATTAGTGCACACGACAGGTTTCTGTAATAACCTTCATCAGGTACGTTACTGTAATAACCTTCATCAGGTACGTTACTGTAATAACCTTCATCAGGTACGTTTCTGTAGTAACCTTCATCAGGTACGTAACTGGAATAACCTTCATCAGGTACGCTACTGTAATAACCTTCATCAGGTACGTTACTGTAATAACCTTCATCAGGTACGTTTCTGTAGTAACCTTCATCAGGTACACTCATAGTCAAAAGTCTGAAAAGACCAAATAATTTAGAAGTCTTTGTGAGTAAGTAACATAACATTTCTAGAGAGGAGAGAATTTGCCATTTGTGTAGAGACGGAGTTGGTGACGAATATCACTACCTCTTCCTCTGAAAAAATAAAGCTGTTTTTGAATTAAGACAAAAATATATACCAAGATATTATCATCTAACTCCTAATATCAACGAAATGGGTGGCATGTTGTCACTGTGCAATGTAAAACTGTTAAGTATTACGGTATAGCTGTTTTTGTGAACAAACTGAATAAGTTATTCTAATTCCAATGTTCGTATTATGCTCTTTTGCCTGTCTACTTACTCATTCTGTTGTTTGTATTTGTATATATGTTGATGTATTACCTCATGTAGCACATGTATGTGTCTGAGTGTACCAATAAAATCTCTTACAAGTAAAGCAAAGATCCTAAACAGGATAGCCAAGATTGTCTATGGTCTACTCTGATTCATTATTACATTTTACAAAGATCCTAAACAGGATAGCCAAGATTGTCTATGGTCTACTCTGATGCATTATTACATTTTACAAAGATCCTAAACAGGATAGCCAAGATTGTCTATGGTCTACTCTGATTCATTATTACATTTTACAAAGATCCTAAATAGGATAGCCAAGATTGTCTATGGTCTACTCTGATTGATTGTTACATTGTAGATATTAAAGTAGGCTTCATGCAAGAAATACGAAAAGTAAAGTGGAATATTAGCTCCGACTGATTACAAAACACCCAAAACAAGGGTTTTCATTTTGAAAACCAGTCGTCCATAATTCTACTCATTGTAAGATCTTACACGAGACACAACACAATTTAGTCTGTCTTTTGTTTTATTGATTAAATATCTATCATTCAGAAATATATCAAAACTATAAAACAGAACATAATGAATTATAACAATACAATGTACCTATAACATGTGTCAACCATCCTTTAATGAGTCATAACGTTTTAAATGAAAATACAGACATAAAGTGTCAATGTTTACAATGGCTTTCCTCAGATCAACAACTTATAACAAAACAATCTGTACTTTCTACGTTCATCTTAATACATAGTAAAGAAACAGAATAGTACAAGAGTTCAGGGACCGATCATTTCACTTTTAGTAGGGAGGCTATGTTTTTCCACCCAACCGTGAAAAAAAATGTTTTCGGGTATTTTTTTAGAAACAAAAATGGCTAATTTTTTATTCTAATTTTACCAATATTTCTCATTGACAACTCTTGTCAGATGTTTTAAATGTTGAATCTTTAGTCTTTTTAGCTTTGACTACAGAATTTGGCAACATAATTAAAAAAAACATAGCCCTACTCCCTTCTAAAAGTTAAATAGCCGTTCCTATAGTACATATATAATATGTTTGTAGACGCGTACATTAATTATTTCAGTTGATGGTGGTTTCAAGTGAACAATATTTCAGCTATATCTACGATGAAAACAAATTTACAAACAATTAATGATAAATGGGATGGGTCTATGGTCGGAGGTATTGATCGCCACATGGCAAGTGGGAATATATTGAGGGGGGTAGGAAATATATGATCAGTAGTGGACCAACAACGACCATAATTCATTGGAAGCTGTTGTAAGTTGTATTGTAGGTTTAATTTAAACATATTTTATTCATAACTAAATGAAATGGATTGGATAGCAGGCAATAGCCTATATAAATCTCCCCGACCTAAAGGTAAATTGTCTTTACATTACGACCTAAGGGTAAATTGTCTTTACATTACGACCTAAGGGTAAATTGTCTTTACATTTATGACCTAGGGGTAAATTGTCTTTACGTCCCCGACCTAAGGGTAAATTGTCTTTACGTCCCCGACCTAAGGGTAAATTGTCTTTACGTCCCCGACCTAAGGGTAAATTGTCTTTACATTTACGACCTAGGGGTAAATTGTCTTTACGTCCCCGACCTAAGGGTAAATTGTCTTCACATTTACGACCTAGGGGTAAATTGTCCTTACGTCCCCGACATAAGGGTAAATTGTCTTTACGTCGCCGACCTAAGGGTAAATTGTCTTTACGTCTCCGATCTAAGGGTAAATTGTCTTTACGTCCCCTACCTAAGGGTAAATTGTCTTTACGTCCCCTACCTAAAGGTAAATTGTCTTTACGTCTCTGACCTAAGGGTAAATTGTCTTTACGTCCCCTACCTAAGGGTAAATTGTCTTTACGTCCCCGATCTAAGGGTAAATTGTCTTTACGTCCCCGATCTAAGTGTAAATTATCTTTACGTCCCCGACTTGAGGGTAAATTGTCTTTTTGAGAATTATCGCACAACTAATGGTAGTGGTTGTGTCACACAGCAGAGAAACTATAAATGTATATATCCAAGAGTTCCAGTCACTGACATATACACTTCAAATGTTAGTATTAGTCGTTAGTAAGGCAACGATCGTCTTTTTCTTTCGATAATCAAAACATCGTCTTATATGTCCATTTGTTTTTGTCTGTTTTTGACAATCTATTCTCGTCGATAATATAGATTATATATAGATTACGTATTGTTGACATAAGTTTAAACAACAACTAGGTTATAGACAATTGGATAATTATAACCAAAGGTTGATGAATCATTTTATTTCTGCTGTTTATTGAACTCTCCTATAACTCTTCTATTTGTTCATTGTTCAATTCATTCAATAAATTGGTCATTGTGTTGAATTATCTACTTAAAATAGAACAATATAAATATGTATTACCAATATAGGGATGGCTTAGAGGTAAAGGTCATTGACTTCTGACAAGCTTAGAGGTAAAGGTCATTGACTTCTGACAACAAGCCTAACACTACTGATGTGGGTTGATATCCACCTAAATAAAAACGTAGATATCTAATTTAGTAGGCACGTGTCTGGAATAACCTTCATCAGTTACGCTCAGTCAAAAGCCAAATAAGTTTGTTGTTTTTTTTTTTGGAAGCAAGTAACCAAAGGGCCCTAAACATGATAACCAATTTGACTAAGGTTAAGATATGTTTGATGGAGATTGACAATATTACATTATCCTGCAATTATGTGATCTTGAGTTGCAATAAAGGTGGTCAAATAAATTTCAATTTTATCAGGTCATTGACGTAATACCTGATTCATGTAGAGCGGCATACAGAAACGTTAACAGTATAAGCGCTGACGTCAGAGATGACGCCACTGTAGCTAGGATAAACACAATATATATACATGTACAAACATTGTCGTTAGATATAAACAAAACATTTGCACTCGCTGCGAAACATGACAGACAAGCTCTCCAAAGACTCGCTTTAATTTTCTACCTGTTTCTAAAGCTCGCACAAATAAATTATATATTTTGCGACAATGTACGTATATTGTATATTTAAGAAATAATCAATGGCAGCCATTGTGTTATATTCATTTAACCATGGGCTGGGCCTTTATAATTGAATTTAATCCCGAGCGATAGCGAGGGGTTAAATTAACGATAATAAAGGCCCAGCCCATGGTTAAATGAATATAACACAATGGCTGCCATGGATTATTTCGATTCTAATAGGGCAAATACGGTAATTTACTTGCAAAACGCCGCCTATACACACAGCAATGTATTTGGCTGCTCCGTTACCCTCCCGAACATAAAGATACGATTTCTGTTATTTCTAGATACGATTTCTGTCATTTGAGATTACTAAATGTTGTCATTGATGAACATCAATTCAAAAGAAAGGGAAAATACTACAAATCCCACTTCGACAAGGAGGCGTACACGAAGCCAACAAACGTCAGGATCTCTATGTTCTAAACTGGAAGTCTTCATATGACGTCATGTTGTTTACGTGCCAAAATTGTCAACAACATTTCGCGGAATTTTAATTTTCAACGGTATATGTATAACGTACACCATTTCGCGGGAGGGTAAACGGAATAGCCGAATTGACAACATTACTGCGTTTGCGCTAAAAGTGTTGTTGTTGAGTATTATATGAACTGACGATAACACGGCGTCATATTAGAATTATTATTTCCAGACACCTACCCCAAACCGGATGATTTACCGGTATTACGTTATAACTGTCCAGCATTCCTTCCTCAATTTAACCCAATTAAAGGTCTTAACGGAACAGTTGATTGTTTATTGTGTTCCATCATACGGAATGTTGGACATGTATAGGGTTGCTATGCTATTTCATTTTTCCGATCAGGTTTCTGTGTAGGTGCTCTATCCCCATTAAATTGTTCACAGTATGATAAACGTACACCCATCCTGAATGTCTTATTATTATTATTATTATTATTATTATTATTATAAGTTTCAAAGTTGCATGGTAAGATTACACGGACTTTACGAGCGGAAAATATTTCAGAGCTCAACAAGAATTTTAATATTATTGTAAACTGCCATGAATACGGAAACTACATGTACCGAAGCGTATTTGGGACATGCAAGAAAAAAATATCTCGCCGTGGTGAGTTAACTATTAGCATATCGCCGTGGCGACTTGCTATCTCGCCGTGGCGACTTGCTATCTCGCCGTGGAGACTTACTATCTGGCCGTGGCGACTTACTATCTCGCCGTGGCTACTTACTATCTCGCCGTGTCGACTAACTATCTCGCCATGGCGACTTGCCATCTCACCGCGGCGACTTACTATCTCGCCACGGCGAGTTACTATTTCGCCACGGTGAGTTAGCTATCTCGCCACGGCGATTAGAATATGAAAACGTAAGATATTATTCTTTTTTATTCGCGCGAAATTATGCGATTCAGTAGTCTGCCACTTCCACAAAATGGATCGAGATGAACTTATTCATACTTATTTCAAGCTAGAACTTCATTATAAAGAAATTATGTTTTGTCTTGCACAGAGACATGGTATTGTAGTAAGCTTACGCCACTTAAAGAGAATTTTAAAACGTCTTAAACTTTATCGACGTAAACATCGCACAGGAATATTAGAGGTTGCATTATCTATTGAGGGAGAACTTGGTCATACTGGACAGTTGCATGGGTACAAATGGATGCATCAGAAGTGCCTAAAGGAAAGAATTGTTGTTAGCCAAGAAACGGTTAGATATTTACTTCATATATTAGATCCAGTGGGAATTTCTGTCAGAAGAGCGAGGCGTTTAAGAAGGCGCTCATACAGTTGCCGGGGGCGTAGCTGGTGCTGGCATATAGACGGATATGACAAACTTTCTACCTGTGGTATTGGGATAAGCGGATGCATAGATGGATGTTCAAGATATATGTTGTGATTAGAGACGTATCAAACAAACCGCGATCCGAAGTTGATAGCTGGATATTTCATGGATAGTGTCAAAAAAATCTGCTGGTGTCCTGCTATAGTTCGGGCAGACAGAGGAACTGAAAATGGTTATGGTCAAGCACTGCAGAGATTTATGAGAGCTGGTCATGATGATGTTTTTGCTGGAAAGCGTAGTTTTATCTTTGGAAAAAGTATTGCAAACCAAAGGATCGAAGCGTGGTGGAGTACATTAAGAAAAGAATGCTCACAGTACTGGATAAATGTATTTACACAGTTAAAGGTAGATGGAATATTTAGTGCTGACTTCCTTGATAAAAACCTAATTAGGTTTTGTTTTACAAAACTTGTGCAGGTATTAATTACCTTGAAATTATACCATTGAATATTTGCACGTATATTTGTGCACCTGCGATTATTTATTTTTCACTTTTATGATTTCTGAGGTTTCTCACATGCATAAAAAATGGAGATGATTCAGAGGAGTACTCATTATCTGCTCACCTGCTATTTAGATTGTTTTATGTTTCTCACAAAATAAACATGACAATGGGGGAGTTTCTGATGGGGCGCTAAGCTTTAATAAGCAACGGATTTCAAAGTTACACATCTAGCAGAGTTCAACCAAACTTGCACATTGGACATTGTGCACCATTTTTGGGGAAAGGGTTTGCACTATGCAAAAAACATTATAATTTGCATCTGCTCAATAATTATTTATCCTGGGATTTTCGGGTGAAAGTATACACATGTGTTCCGAATGATACCCTAAGTTGTCTTGTGTTTTTGTTTTCGAGCAACCGAATACTAATTTTAGCATGCGATAATCGGACCACCTGGCGATTTCCCGGTTGACCGATTATTCGTTGAATACCCTAGTTGATACTGACATTTTGGTGGGTTTTAGATATCTACATGACCTAGTAATGTTCCACATTTATTTGAAAAGTACACGTCAATCCGACTGATTTTCCCACGGAGCCTGCGTAAAGGTGTGCCGCTGTCATATGGTATGAATCTACTTGCGTACATATGAAATATAAAAAATTCCTGTGATGAGGATGCCCAACGACAAAAGTCTCAAAAACCCATCTCCTACTGGTGCTTAGGCAATGTATCAAAAATTATTGAATTCCGATGAGTAGTCTCTGAGAAAATTTATCCGAAAGCTGATTGTTCGAAATAATGACTTCTAGCAATCATACAAAGTTTCATGTTGGTCCGATGAGGCATGATCGAGACAACGCAGAATAAAAACAATAACTCCCCAATATTTATTGTATGCTGTAATTGTGGAGTTGTTAAAAATAAAAAGTTATTACTCGTGTTTAGACAAACTTGTTAAAAATACTTTGAATAGTGTACCGCTTACAACAAACAACTAAATACACACAACCTAAAAAGTGTTATTATGTTAAACTCTTTTTTTTCTGTATCTGTCTATATCTGTTACGTTGTAGACCCCAATTATGGTTTTTATACAACGGGTAGAGAGAGCGCCGATGGCGGTCTTAATTGGCGCTAATTCCTTAGAGCGGTCTTAAATGCTTCTAAGGAATTTGCATGCACGACACTGTTTGGCAGATGGTTCCAATGAATTACAGGTATAAAAATGGCTGCCTCAAATGAAGAAGATATTACAGTTCTCAAGTTTTTGGTCAGAGTTTATGGAGATGTCAACCAAAGGTGAAAGTTAAAGAATACCATATGTAAAGCCACATATGCAAAAGGATGATTGGAAGGCAGTTGGACGTATACTGTGTAAGGGGTATATTGACCAAGGAAGAATAGCACAGGGATTTGCATTCGGGCAATAATTGATTTAATGTAGCACTATACAAAAATTGATATTTTTTCATCAAAATTCGTTTTAATCAATTTTTATTTTATTATAATATTCTTGATGCACAGGTGAAAAAATAATTCAGATATGATGTATCATTAATGAGCATTACTTTTAATTAGTTTTGTAAACAAACACATGTGCTTGAATCAGAGATGATAAAAACAAGTGGGCGGTCCTTAATTGTTTATCTATTTGATAATTTGATAGTTTTATGACCACTGACCAGTAATACTTAAGATAAGAGGTGATTCCATTAAATGAAGGGGAAAGCAGCATGGATGTAGCTAACTTTTTATCAATACCAAAAGAAATAAATTAGTTATTTGCAATGGAATTTATTTCAAAATATCTAATGTATAATTTTCATTTAGTAAAATCCAACTAAAAGGGAAGAATACACATAATGAGCAAACTAAGTTCCAGGTGATTCCTGTTATAATTAGTGGTTCACGTCTGGTCAGTGGAGGTGGAGTTTTGACCTTATCAGTAAGCAGTTAACCTCAAGCTAGATCAGAGTGGTGTAAGTTCTCCCGCCAATTTCATGTGTTTACTGCACAGGGTGTGCATTTTCCAGCTATATTTAGAGTTTGTGTAAAGAAATTCTATCTTTCTGGTCAACTCATTGTTGATTTATGATTCAAGGTCAATCCTGAAGTGTTCCCATGACACATTTGTTACTTTTATTCAAGAAAATGGGGTATCAAGAGGAAAATTACAACTTTTGGGATTTTTCCACTACAATTTTTTATATAAAATGTCGACTTTGAATGAAATTAGCTCCTGCATTGGTACCCCTAGAGGCTTGGTTTTGGTATATATGTTGTTCTTAGACCTATTATCTGCAAAACCGTGTCTCAGATTTCTGATAGAATTAATAGGACAAATTATACACACAATTAAAGTTGGTGAAATCTTATGCAGTCAGGCTGTATACACATAATGGGGTTTTAAGAGAGATTGAAACATCACAGGAAAAATCTGAGACACAGTTTTGGAGGTCACGCTGTGTTGATTAAGAAATTGTAAAAAGTTTTACCATTTGAATAAATATGAAACAGCTAATTTTTGTCAAGTGCACACATCAAGATTTTGCAACTAATTGCATAATAATTAATTATGCAATTGTTACATAATCATAATATTATAATCAGTGGAAAGATATATCTTTCTTCTTTGAAATGGTACCTCATATGTTAATTTTGAAGCAATATTAAGAAAGTTACAGCTCTTTTCAGATGGAAGATTGGAAGAAAAAACTCTTTGTATATTGCTACCTTAATTGTTTGTAGTTATTAGTGTTCACATTGATAATTAACATTCGGTTGTAAAGACTACTACAATGAACGTGTGTTTGAAAGTATCTCAAACTTTATCAAAGAAGATATTCATTGTTTCCTTTTTTAAGTTGGATTCGTTTAAATAAAAGTTCATTTTGTATATTGGATCGTTCATTATTCTTCCACACTTTTGATCGACAACATATTTGTCCAGTTTGGCGGACGTGTATTCAAACATAATCGGTATATTCCAATTGGCACTAATTGGGCTCCCCTATTTGTCACTATTTTCAAAGTGGCCCGATCCTTTAATTTTAGATTCCGTTGCATTGATGATGTTCTATCACTAAACAATACTACCTTTTGTGATCGATTTTCTTTTCCTCATCTACCATAAAAAGCTTGAAATTAAAGATAATACATATACTAATAAGTCTGCATCATATTTAGACCTACATCTGACAATTGACATTCGAGGGAGATTAATGTCTGGAAATTGACATTCGAAGGAAATTGAACACAGAACTTTACTTTCCAATTGTCAACTTTCTCTTCCTAAGTAGCAACATTCCAACCGCGCCAGCGTGTGAAGTTTATACATTCTATAAATCATACGTTACTCAAGAGCTTGTGGTAACTACCATGATTTCCTTGATAGAGCCAGTCAGTTAACACAAAATTGCTAAATCAGGGTTAACTTGCACCTAGGTTGCGGTCGTCAATCAAAAAGTTCTACGGCAGGCAACATGAGCTTTCCGAAAGTTACGAGATGTCTGTTACCCTAATGGGAACTGATCTGAATTTGTTGTAGATTCATTTCCCCCTTATCGGATTTGACTACTACCGAATATGACATAGCAACACGACGGGTGTATTGCAATAGACAAGAACTGCCAACTCTTCCGGAGCACCAGAGTTCTCTCCCATTCCATCGGGAGTCCGTGTTTTTCATATGTATTTATGCTTTTGCTTTTTGTCGGTCTTTGTTAATCGTTGCTCGTTTCTATGTTTCCCGGGTTTGTATTTTGTCATTGGCTGTTGATCATTGATTGCCTCCTCGGTTTTCTTTTCTCTACTTAAAAATGGGCAGCATACCCCAGGTAACATACGATCTAGAATACTTTTTAGCTGATTTTTTTTAATTCCATGGGAACTTTTGCCATCACTTTTCTTGAACTTTTTAGAAAATCATTTCCCCGGAAGATATTCGACAAGATTTGCACAATCAACAAACATTGCCGTCATGTGTAAAAAAAAACAACAAACAAACAAAACAAGCAAAAAAAACCACACAGGAGTAAGAAATTCCTATCAATAATTCTGAGTTTCAATAACTTATGAATTTCTAGGAATTGTTATATTTTCTATCAGCTTTCAGATTTGCTATTGTTAATACGAAACATATGCATGTTCAGCATTGTTGCTACTGTTCCTAGAAATAAAAAATATACGCGTATTGTTTTATTCTGCAACCATTATTTAGATTATTCGTCAAAATATGTACAATTTATTCGACATTTCTCAAAAGCGGACCTCGTCGAAGGCACCCCAAATGAACGGGATGAATATCTGATTTGGTAGATTCATATAGATTTGCCTGAGGCAACCTCCATCGACAACAACTGAGTACAATACAATACAATACAATACAATACAATGCAATGCAATGCAATGCAATGCAATACAATACAATACAATACAATACAATACGTATAGGTTATTCAATACCTGGTCATAGTATATGAAAAATAATGCCTCGAGGCGAAGCCGAGATGCATTCTTTTTTCATATACTAATGACCAGGTATTGTATAATCAATTTAACCCATTTTTTCTTTGTAGAGTGTCATGATTACCAATTATTACTAACTTAGGCAGTCTATACCAGATTAGTTTGAATGAGTATCAGCTCAAAAGTATTTACTTCAATTACAACATATAAGATGCCTGTGTTTTAACAAAAAGGTATGTAGCCAAGTTTTATAATGTATGATAATAACATTAAAATATGTAAATTAAGTAATCATGATAATATTAAATATTGATTAAAAAAATTATAAGTAATTAAGATTTTTTTCTAATAAAAATGAATAAATAGAAAATACTATTTTTTTTTTATCATATTCAATTATTGTCCCTGAATTTTGTGAGTTTTAACTCACTCACTACTTTCCTAATAAATGTCAGAGTTTACACTACTGGAAAATAAAGTTTGAAATTTTGGCTCAACTAAACAGAGGTACAAACATGTATGACAGTAAGTAAAGAATAAGGGATTCGTACACCTGTTATGTATGTTTAACATATGAATGATGGGGTGGGGGGTCATAATCTTTAAATTGTTACTACATAGCAAAATTTGCATCATTTACTGATATATATCTATATATTTCCTCAATGGGTTTTCCTTACTCCACCTTTACCATGTTTACAAACATATTCACCTAATTAAATCAACACAAATATGCACTGATGCCTACGGGCATTAAAACTGTAGTATATGAAAAATATTCAATAACACAAGACAAAGAAAGTATGGGCTAAAATACAATAAGCTTTTTCTCAAGTCGGAAAGAATCAAAACCATTATAACACAAGCTGTAGTGAGCTTTTAAATCCGACATAAAAATATGCATATACAAACAATAAAACAAAGTATGCACACAATATTCTAAAAAGCACTGTCATATCTAAAACATATTTCCATGAAATTTAAAACCAAACTAAAGTTACTTTCTACTTCCTGGTGTAACGATAAGGATACCGTCTAACTGTAGATATAAAAAACCAATCCAACTCACATCTTGGCGGCAATCTGATTACAAAATAAAACGACACAAAACACAAAATATAAGTGTTTTAGCAAATTAATAGTTATATATATTATGTGTTACTACAAAGCATAGCTTGAAATACATTGGGGTCCCTTTTCAACCAGCAACAATAGGGCAATATCCAACAAGGTCCAAAACATTTTACGCTAGAAAACAGACATATCTCAGTAAATAGGAACTGAAGTATGCTAGTATCTCGCTAATGAAACAGCAGAAATATACAAATAAAAATATCACCCGTGCTATTTTAATAACAAACACTTAAAAAACTCAATCGATTTTATTGAAAAAAGAAGTCACTAATTAAAATGAAAAGTTGTTTCAGAGGCCTTTCATGGATTTTGGGCTCTGAAGTTTAAACTTCGTTAGTTTCAGAATAGATCCGTCTCTGATGGGTGTATATATAGAAGCCATGCCATAATAGAAAATGTAAATAAATTGATGTTGACGTTTAAGGAATAACAGTATACTCCCTTCTCATTGTACCGTGGGTTCCATTGTATCGTGGTATTTGCATACTCGAGGATTCCTCGTGCATGACGTCATTCCTGGGCGTTTATTTTTAGAACATAAACACTGAAGTCACGTCACTTGTCAAGAGACCACTTACCCTGAAAATGGCCAAGTTTATGGTAAGTACGGAATACTTTTATAAAATTTCAACAAAATGGCTGATATTGATAAAACCCCTGATACCATCCTTCCAAAAACTGCCCAAAAAATATTATTAACCACAAGTGTCAATGTTTACATATTATCGTCTGATAACCTGTATCCCATAATTCCCTAAGGCCATGTGTAGCTTTGACCCTATATCAGAGAAAAAATACTATGGAAAACCAGTTTAACAAATAAGGATAAAAATATATACTTTTTTTGGTAATATGCAATTTGCAGTCATGTCAAGATCACATTAAAATTATATGACAAATAATAATTAACGATGGTCACATTTTTTTCTCCTTATTACTGTCACATTTTGGAAGAGTCCATGTGAATCCTGACAATAATTAGTCAAACAGGTGCTCCATAGATGAATTTCTATTTTTAGCACGATACAATGGGAAACAACTCTTGATGCCATTTCAATATGGTGGACATTTCAAATCTTAAAAAATCGTAAAAAAACAAACAGTTAAGGTTGAATTTGGTATGAAATGAGAGAGGAAAGCTGTATTATTAACATCCATGGAAAACAATTACCGACAGGTAAGATATCACTAATATTTATTCATTGAAAAAACAATAAGTACCACGATACAATGGAACACTGGGCTACTGTATTTGAAGAGTTGGAGGTGTCAATTGTGGATTTGACGGTCCCAAAACGGAGCGAAGCGGAGCCAGTAAAACGGATACTTGCGACTGTCAAATCCACAATTGACACCGACAACTCTTCAAATACAGTACTGTTATTCCTATTCTTATGAAATTCTCCCGAAGTGTATACACTAGTTTGAAATAATACAA
The DNA here is from genome assembly GCA_002080005.1 of Gigantidas platifrons. Lineage (NCBI taxonomy): Eukaryota > Metazoa > Mollusca > Bivalvia > Mytilida > Modiolidae > Gigantidas > Gigantidas platifrons. Next base: position 624,709 of record MJUT01056352.1, read on the forward strand.
ATAAATGACGAAATATATGCACTTTTCAAATTCCTTCCGCTAAATAAATAGTCCGTCAAATCCACAATTAACACCGACAACTCTTCAAATATTCTCAATGTATCATCTAATTCAGTAGGTCCGCTGGGGGAAAAACAGAAAAATTCTACAATTGTTGTTGACATATAATTTTTTCAGGGAAAAATACTTAAGACAACAATCTGTCGACTTTGACTTTTGTAATTTATCGACATTCGGTGACGTACAAGGAACGCTGGTAACATTGACAAGCAATTTACGATTTTGTGAGCATTTTTCTTGTTTAAGTAGCTAAATGCAAAATGCCATCAAATTGGAATATATATCAGTAACTTAATTACATTACCGTCTAGTTATCAATGTAGGAAAGCTACTGTAAACATGAAGGTTAGCGGATTTTGTTATTACGTGCATTTCCATTGTTACTGACTTCCATTCAAAATATATGGTAGATTTTTCCTACTAGAATCAAATTAATTCATGGAAGTCATAGTTTGTATAACATAGGTAACATTATTTTCGTTTAATTTAGTCATTACTTTTCTGCAATTCATCGTAGAATATGTGTCCACACCAACATTGCAACAGCAAAAAAGCATCCAAAGGGAATCGTATGGCCTTAAACAATGGGAGAAAATCTCAATGCACAACTGCCGTGAACTCGCTATTAAATGGCCATGACGAACATTGTACAGAAGAAAATGATGCAATATGTTCCTGAAATTCAAGTGTTTTTGTTTTGTTTTTGTTTGTTTGTTTGTTTGTTTGTTTTATTTTTGCACTGCCGTTCAATTTTTCTGTAAAAAGAAAATAGAAACAGGCTGGGTTTTTTTCATTCATTTATCTAGGCATTGGTCGTGATTATTTGATGTTTTATCTTAATTTGTATCCAAATATTGAGAGGATTTTTATATTTTCAAAACCTAAATTGAGAGAAAAACTTTGAAGTGTGCACACTGCAGCGAACCACTTCGCGACAAATGGTCAGTACCTTTATATTTGGAATAAACAAATGTATGCAGAAAGACAGAAAGAAATGGACTGTGCACAATTAATGTACTTAGTTTATTGAATCTGAACAGGAAGGCCGTCGTCTGCTGCCGCTTTGGCTTCTTCAGTATCTGTTCCAGTGATTTCCTTGCCCGTTTCTTCTCCCTCGGAGTCTAAATCTGGAAACTCAGCTAGCAAGTCAAACTGTGGAATAATGATCGGCATCAATAATGCATCAATAATAGGTCGTCAGCATCACATTCTGCGTCAGCCATATTGTTTACAAACAAGTGCATTCGGCGTAGGAATATAGCATTCCTTCAGGCATGTCAACTGCAGATTTGACGGCTCTCGATAGCCAATGAAAATACGCGTTACATTATAATTGCATTAGAATTATGTGTCTGTCACGGTCTTACTGACATATAGTTGAATGTAACATAACATAAATAATAATCAGGCTAATATGAATTAGTTTATAATCGGGCATGATTTGATCTTTATTAATTAATAATACATTTCTCTGACGTCACACTTTTGTTCGAACAGTGGATTATTTTTAAGAATCTACAGTTCATTCTTTTGTTCTTGAATATATGAACTTTAACCTTTTACTATTTTAGGCTTAAAAACGTGTTTTATTTATTTTGGAACTTTCGTGTCTCGAACCACTGCTGGGCTTTTTAAAGTCTAATTTGACTTTCAAAACTTCCATCTTACCATTCGGCTAAGTTGACCACATTAATCAATTCTATAATTAATATATATAACTCTTCATAGTAAGCTTTGTTAAAAAAAATATCAACAATTTGCTTAAAAATGCAATTGATCAATATATACAAGACACGATACAAAATATTTGAGTTCTGACACAATTTATGTTCAGAACTGACGAGTTTTCTCGCAATACAAGAACATCCAACGAACCGACCGCAACTTAACAAATCAGACATACCACAGGTGAATATTTGGGACACTTGAAAGACCTTGAAATATCTAAATATAAACGATTCTATTCACTTGAAAGACCTTGAAATATCTAAATATAAACGAGAATCGAAAGCACGGATGCCGATAAAAAAATGTTGTTTATTTTTTTGCTAATTGTGGCTTATTTAGCTTTCTGAACATTAAAAAAGTAAAAATATAAAATGAAAAGACTGTTGCAGATAGAAATGTATTATGTGAGAGAATACACTCCAACTTGTAGATTCTTAAAAATAATCAACTCGACCCTTACGGGTCTCGTTGATTATTTTTAAGAATCTACAGTTGGAGTGTATTCTCCACTACTTAATCAACAGAGATCAGGAAGTACATCTATTAACGGTAACCACAGAAGCTATATACCGTAACCACGGAAGTCATAAGGAAGGATATTATCTATCTGACTCACATTTTGATAAACCTGTATTACAGGGATACTTTAATCAGCATGAAACTTCAAACAAAGCAGAAATCAGTGATAGGGACATGATATTTTAGTATGTTATTATTTTCTATCTCTGTATCCTTCAACTGAAGGTAAACAAGTAAACATATAATGTTAATAAACCCATACAAGTATATGTATATATAATTAGATATTCACTCAAATTTCGCTCGT
>MJUT01056352.1:638800-660664 GCA_002080005.1 Gigantidas platifrons
CTGTGTCAGAACTTATATATAGATGATGCTAACTATACCTGACTACTTGGGTTGTGTCAAAACTTATATACAGATGATGCTAACCATACCTGACCACTTGGACTGTGTCAGAACTTATATATAGATGATGCTAACAATACCTGACCACTTGGGCTGTGTCAAAACTTATATACAGATGATGCTAACCATACCTGACCACTTGGACTGTGTCAGAACTTATATATAGATGATGCTAACTATACCTGACCACTTGGACTGTGTCAAAACTTATATACAGATGATGCTAACCATTCATGATCACTTGGGCTGTGTCAGAACTTATATACAGATGATGCTAACTATACCTGACTACTTGGGCTGTGTCAGAACTTATATATAGATGATGCTAACCATTCATGATCACTTGGGCTGTGTCAGAACTTATATATAGATGATGCTAACCATTCATGATCACTTGGGCTGTGTCAGAACCTGTAGATTGTCTGTCCTTGGTCATGTCAGACCAGACATTAATTGAACACTACAAATTCAGTTTTACTTATCATACCTGTAGATTGTCCTTGGTCATGTCAGACCTGACATTAATTGAACACCACAAAGTCAGTTTTACTTATCATACCTGTAGATTGTCCTTGGTCATGTCAGACCTGACATTAATTGAACACCACGAAGTCAGTTTTACTTATCATACCTGTAGATTGTCTGTCCTTGGTCATGTCAGACCTGACATTAATTGAACACCACAAAGTCAGTTTTACTTATCGGTAGGTTGTCTGTCCTTGGTCATGTCAGACCTGACATTAATTGAACACCACAAAGTCAGTTTTACTTATTGGTAGGTTGTCTGTCCTTGGTCATGTCAGACCTGACATTAATTGAACACCACAAAGTCAGTTTTACTTATTGGTAGGTTGTCTGTCCTTGGTCATGTCTTTGTTGTTGTTTTTGTTTTTGTTTTTTTGTTTTCTGTTCATTATTGAGTGTTTCTTGTCTAAATTACAATGATAAGTAAGACATTTATCTGTCATTACTGCATTCAATATTTGACACATTAAACTCATCCAAGGTTATTAATTGGTCTTCTTAAATCAATTGCTTGCTATGACGCATGACTCTCCATGGGTAAAAGTGAATTACATACCTACGTTATTAGTAGTATATATACCATTGATCTTACGAATTAACTTATTTAAACCAACGAATCCGAAGGATGGGTTGGTTTAAATAAGTTCATCAGTAAGATCCATGGTATATATGTTTCGTAACAGAAATTACATGATAATGTCAAAATCATGGAATAACATCAAGATCTGACGTCAAAATCATGGAATAACAGATTTATGACGTCAAAATCATGGAATAACATCAAGATCTTCATGTTAGACCATGGTTTGTAAAAGTTAACTATTTTTAAGTTGATTATTTGATAAAAACGTCAAAGGAAAAATGCGTATTTATGTTACAATTCATATTAAACCAGGAAAACAAATTCCTCGACGATTGTCTTTGTTAATCTGAGTTTGCTTGTCACTGGAATAAATCGCGTTGCTTATTTTTCCAATTATTGTTTTGGTTACATTTCAGAGTAGGAGGTGGGAAATAGTGAGGCTCAGTAACGTAAAATTTGACTTCCTACATTTTGGTGGCGTATTGAAGAAAGACGCACAGATTGAACAGTAAAATTAATATAGTCAAAATAATCTCTGAATTTTAACCACTAGTAAAAGCTACTTAAATGTAGTTACAAGACTTAGATGTTCGTTCAGCAATCACACTTATATGTTAACATGTACACTACTGAATACTTTAGCTTTTTTTTTGTCTTGTCCTATTATGTGTCTTTACGGTCTGGGTTCTGGGTTTTTGGTGTCCGTTACGATTTTTGCATAAAACGATGTGGGTTTTTTTTCTTCGTCTTATGTACCCTAAGTTACTAGTTTATCTCAATTGTCCCTTCTGTGTTCTCTAAAGTTTTATTAGCTACAAGACCTAGAAGTTCACACCTATATGTTAACATGTAAATCTTGTTTCAATATCGTCATTACTATAAGCATAACATAGTCACTAAGGAAAACATTTCAGTACTTAAGACTCAAATATAAACTATAAGTTGTTCCCTATTTTGTACTATTTGTACTACATGTGACCATGAGGCAACCTCTTAGTATATAAATAGGACATCCTTCCACTAACTGTGGGATACAACCCCTCTTAAGAGATGTTCTCTGGCAATACAGGACGTAATGAGTGCCTTGTGCTGTTTAGGGATGCTCCACTGGTGACACCTAAAATACAACTTGTGGTAGCTCCAAAGAAACAGGAGTGTTAGTTGGTACAAAATGTAGCCCACTATTGCGCGCATCCTCTCATCTCATAGATCAACCTCAGCGCCAAGATTTACCAAGTTTGTTGGAGATATTACCTGGTGACCAGATAGAAAGCACATTTTTCCGACTGGCACCCCAACGTTACTTATATGAGTTCTTTGTAAACTTTATTGTATCATTAATTATGGGGGCCCGGGTGGATCAATGAGTTAGGTCGCTGGATCTAACAACTCATACAAGCCTATCACCAATACGGCGTGGGTTCGCGCCCGGCTTTGTAAATTACAAAAAAAGGTGCACTCGATTCACAGCCGCAAGTGATAAAGTTTACCAGTTGCTTACCAATGGTCGGTGGTTCTCTCCGGGTACTACGGCTTCCTCCACCACTAAAACTGGTCGCCATGATATAGCTGAAATATGAATGAAAGTGGCGTTAAACACCAAAAATTAAATCAAAATCAAATCATTAATAATGCTCAAACACTATTCACATGAAGTTCAGCAACAAACAATCGATGACTCAATCGAATAAAGATGTCATCTTTTTTCCCATCAAATTATGACTATTACGACTGTATGATACTAACGGTGTTCCCATTGTCAGTTAAGTATTATATATGTAAGACTCAGATCGACGTCCAGCCTCTAATCGACGTCCAATCCTCAAATCGGCGTCCAATTCTCAAATATATGGCCGTTTTTCGCTTTCTCAAATCGACGTCTTCTAATGACGTCACTCCCGTTAGTACATGGGTTTGAAACAATGATGAAGAAGGGACAAGACCAGATTCAGAGTACATTGTACATTCTACATTGGCGACCCTAACCCTAATCCTAACTTAACCTTAACCCTAACCTTAGACCTAAGCCTAACCCTAAGCCTAACCATAAGGCCGCCAATTTGAGAATATCCTAAAATGCCCCATTGGACCGTGATTTGAGATAATGACGTCAGTGGACGCCGATTTGAGGAGTGGACGTCGATTTGAGTCCGGACGTCGATCTGAGTCTATCATATATACCATGGCTCTTACGAATTAACTTATTTAAACCAACGAATCCGAAGGATGATTTGGTCTAAATAAGTTCATGACTAAGATCCATGGTTTATATGGTTTGTAACAGAAATTACATAATGACGTCAAAATCATGGAATAACATCAAGATCTGACTTAAAAACCATGGAATAACAGATTTATGACGTCAAAATCATGGAATAACATCAAAATCTGACTTAAAAACCATGGAATAACAGATTTATGACGTCAAAATCATGGAATAACATCAAGATCTTCATGTTAGATCATGGTTTGTAAAAGTTCACTGTTTTTAAGTTGATTACTGCATAAAAACATCAAAGGAAAAATGCGTATTTATGTGACAGTAAACAGTTATTTTAATCAATGACTCAATCGAATAAAGATGTCATCTTTATTCCCATCAAATTATGACTAGTACGACGGTATGATACCAACGGTGTTCCCATGAGTTTATTGTCAGTTTACATACAGTTATTTTATTTGTTAAACGACGGTATGATACTAACGGTGTTCCCGTGAGTTTATTGTCAGTTAAACAGTTATTTTATTTGCTACATATGGTTTAACAGCTGACGTGTCTGATATCATTTTCTATTACACAATCGTTAGTAATACGTTCTGGTTGTAAAATTACATTGTCGTAACCCAGATGGCTTCTTTATAAATTTCATAGTCTAGACTTATCACAAACAGATCGCCCGTTTAATTATATTTCTAATGATAGAGAATTATCTAAATGTATTCAATCTTATTCAGTACGGATGTGTGTTATCCTGTAAGATTCCATAGATGGCTATGTCGTTTTTAAAAGTCGTACTAGCGTACTTATATATAATATACTATGTGGTACAATTAAAACATATCAGGTACAAAGAGAGTTTTTAAAACATTTTTAAAAATGTTTAAGCACAAATATCAACCAGATAAAAAAGTAGAAATTTTCAATTACAAACTTAGAATCACAATGCATTAAACAATTTAGACGGCAAATCAAGCACATATCAAATAGACGCCAGAAGATGCCAAGTTGTCAACAAAGTCTCGGAAATCTACTGCTACGTCAATCTGGCAAGTTTGTCTCAATCATAAATCACTAAGATACTTAGATAGGCAACTACATTTGTACCAATCTAACGCGAACTATAGAAAAATAAAATGTGTTTGCCGTTACATATTAGCTGTCTTAATTAGTTTGCTGTTTTTAATGACAGGATATAAATACTTTAATGTACATTACGTATTTCTGGTCAAACCTTTATCAGGTAGATCGTAGTCAAATGTTGAAAGTCAAATTATTTATTATTAGGAGCAAGCAAACAAAGAGTCCTAGATAAAATAGACAGAACCAGCTTGAGGCGAATTGACCTTAGTATAATATACAATCAGGTATAGGTAATATACAGGAATTATTTATTATTAGGAGCAAGTAAACAAAAGGTGATAAATAAGTTGGACTAAACCAGCTTGAGGCGAATTGTCCTTAGTATGATATACAATTAGGAACAGGAAATGGACATATAAAGCCACGCGACGATATGATTTAAAATAAAGAAAGTTAATCATGGATAATGGACAGTTCAGCAAGAACTCTGAACCATTAGTCTGGCTCACACAAAAGCAGAAGAGACGAAACTGAAGGACACAAAGACAGTCGTATTGTACTGACATAAAACTGTTGCAATTTGTAAAGACTTAAAGTTATCTTTATACTAGCAGATAACACTAACTATAAGTAATTATAACAAGTCATTCAAACATAATGTAACTGTAGTTATGTCAAGGTTCTTACAAACCACCTCTAAGCATTATATACAGACATATCACGTCACTATAATTCGTTTAATTTATTGTACATGTATGATTTTATTCATGTAACATGTTTCATAGACTGTGTGTAATATTTCTTATTACATTAATAGTTTCTCGAGTAAGTTTAAATATTAAATCAGATAAAGTCCTTAAAGACATTTGCACTTTAAGCGTTTGGAACTGTTCATGCATCAAGGTGGTACCATACACCTCAGGTAAAATTTGATCTGCTCGTTTAATTTTCTTATTTTTTTGGCAGTGTGTTTGAATATATACACTGTAATAAATATCAAAATTTTAACAAATTCCAACCAACAGACTCGGGAGCTATACATTCACTAGCTACATAGTAGTTTTTCTCTCTGTGGTTTTGATCACCGAGATGCTTGAAACCTGCATACAAACATCATATGATCAAAACGTTCAACTGATCTTAAAGAGTTATCTCCGTGTAGTCTTAGGTACCACCTTAAATTAATGGTTTGACGTTCGGTTTGTAATGTGTAAGAAGAGGTTGAATATATCAAAGAAGTAATTAGAAGCTACAAATCGAAGAAAGAAAGAAAACACAATGGCATAAGGGAAAAGAAGAATAAAGGACAAAATATTATCAGCAAAACACAACACATAAAACTAAAGATTGATCAATATGAACAACACTGAAAATTAGGGATGTACTCATGGGCTCCGGAAGGGTAAGCAGTTCCTGTTCTACTAATGACACATAGGAATGCCGACTACCTGTTGAAAAATACGTACACCAAATATGTTGTCAATCAAAATCTCAGGCACTGAGATAATGTCAGATTCAGAAAACCTTTTGATAGAATCAGAGTGGCTGTGTACACATTAAATAAGCCCCTTCCTAGAACAAAGTATTATAAATATCTACATTAGCCATTATGTTTATGAAACAAAGTTGAACTAATTCTTTAATCTTTCTTTTAGTTTTGAGTGGGGAATGCTGATGTGTGAGGAGAGGGGTCTAAGTAGCATTCACTCTAACATATCTTTAAATGTTTTCAGATTCCATATCTGATTCACAACCCTTAAGTAGGTAGCTATAGTGTCACAGTAATTATGATGCAGGTGTTGACCGCTGATGGAATAGATGCTACCAATTTGGAAATATGTGGACCATTTGGTATATTCAGTAATATAACGTTATTTGTAAGGACATTTGTGCGATTTTGGTATCCATTAGAGTCAAGGAAGATCTTTCATCATTGGTTGACATTCATAAGTAACACAAAGGTGACCTATTAACGTCCAGGATTGTCTCTTTCGTACATGTATGTGTCATTTGTGGTATATGTTGGGTTAATAAGTGAAATGACAATACATAACCATCCCCATCTTTGATGGTGGTTATCTATTTTCGTACATAATTTTCGTAGATTAGTTGTTTGTTAATGTCACAAAATTTGATTGATTTTCTAAAAACTAAATTTTATTGTTTACTGGTGACAATTAGTTGTATTTCATATTATGTTGCTTGATCGTCGTTTAATAATAAATGACCTTTTCAATTCAATAATTGTTTGACTACTTTAAGCCAACATCAAACGGAGCACAACAGCAAGACTTGCCATAAAAGTATTTATATTGTTAGGAGACTTGTCAACAGGGACAACAACATACTTGTCATGGAGGTAAATTAAAAGTTGTTCATTTTACTTTTAGTTTACAATATCCGTCTATAACCCATAACATTAAGAAAATAATAGTTTAATTGTGAATCAATAACACACATTATCTTCCAGATAAATTACAGCATTAGCATTGCATAATTATCTGTTAGACTTACAACATTCGCACCGATTATATGGCATTTCTGTATTTTATCATTTTAGCCGACAGCATACTCGGTATTAGTTAACCCCAACAAACGTCTACAATCCGCTAGATGCATTTTCTTGTATATTTTACTTTTAGACCCTCAACATTCTTCCGCTTCTCGTAAAAAGTATGTTACTGTATATTTTATGCTTAGTCTCACAACATCATCTTGTCACTCGCTTACTGTCTTTTAGTAATTTAACCTCATAACATATTTCTGCAACCAAACGCCCCATCTGTTAAATACTATTATTAAATATGTTACTTTTAAACAATATCCTACTCACCAGACTAAGATATAGATCTAGTAACTTGAATGCTGATCTTTCTCGGGTAAATTTACTTAAAAACCCATGTTGCGTCTTATTATTTTATTAATTATAAAGCATGCCACTCCACCAATAGTACATTTAGATATTATAGACTATTTTATCATAATATTCAGAATACATAATAATTAAGAGTGAATCAGACAATTCGAGAATCTAGATGGTTTTATATTGAAATAAATGCACTATTGGTGGACTGCTATGTTGTTAATATACTGTATATATTTGACGTTCTTTTGTTACTGGAGAGGATATATATACATGTACATGTAGCCTGTTATCCAATCCTTTTGATTTAAAATCAATAAAATATTTGAAATTGAATGCTGCGTCTGTGGATGGGTAACAGAGGGTGATATTATTTTTTTTTCTGGCTTTTTGTTTTTATATTGAAGTTCGTGAACAGTTTTTTAACAGTTTAATTATTAAATCTTTACTTTTTGGCGATTCTAGACTATCCGAGGAACACGAAGTTCACAAATATTCATATCTTTTTTCAATGCTGTGTCTTTTCCAACGAATATGACAATGCTGTACTGTTATTAAGATGTAAAGATATATTGAACTCAATATCTTATATAATTTTTAAAAGCCTGTCTTTTATCTCATTGTTTGTTCTAAAATGTAATTAGTACAAATACATTGTCACTTGCTGGTGCATGGAATATATAATTGTATGTAAAAATATATGGAGAGGACCTTTGTAAGTAAGCATAGCCAGGGCTGTCAAGGGATTTTTGGACCCCAGGGCAAAAAGAAACTTGGTCCCCTTCCTCAAATTCTCCAAATAATGATACCCAAACTAAGTCCACCACGGTGTGTCATAAGCAAGGAATCGGTACAACAAAAATGAATTGATGAATTGTGATTTAGAAAACAGCTTTCTACTTGTTTATTTTTCTGAACCCTTAATAATAAAGTCATGGGGCCGACCTGACTGACCCCTCCCCTCTCACCCACCTCTCAGTGGGCCTGGGCATAGCTTGTATCAGATCTAAATGTTATATAGTTAACAATACAATAGGTGTAGAGTGCCAATGGTAGATTACATTTCTATATTATTGTTCTTTTAGCTAAACGCTACAACATGTTACGCCACTACATGTTACGTCACTACATGTTACGTCACCCGTTGAATTTATTTTTTTCTTTTTTTTCTTTTAACCTTTCAACATGCTTCCTCTAACCGCTTACGTTTACTTCAAAGCACACAACACACATGTATGCCATGCGCAATATGCCACTTTTGTATTTTATTTTTAGCATAACAATGTACTTCACCTTTAGTTCACAACATGCTTGCGTCACTAACTGAATTATAGATATACATATTTTACTTAATGTCTCACAACATGCTTCCGTTATTCGATATAGTGGTATATTCTACTTTTAGCCTCTCAATATGCTTTCTACATATTTTACTTCTAACCACACAACATACTTTTGCCTTCCGCTAAATGTCATTTATTATGCTTTTCTTTTAGCCTGCCTCACAGCATGCTTCCGTCTCCCGCTAAATGTCATTTTGGTACGATTTACTTTGAAACTCTTAACATGCTTCCGACTACGGCTAAATGCCATTTTTGTATATTTTCAAAGGAAATGTATATGGAAGTGAGTATTCTACTTAATTTGAATCTGAGACCGACAGGAAACGTTTAGGGTGATTTAAGTAAATATCTAGGAGAAGACGGAAATAAACTGGACAACTCTTACTAATAAACGTAAGACCACGTCCTGACATCTAGATAAAATCTGACTAAATAATTGATAAAAACATTTAGAAAAATCATCAAGTATCCTAATAATGTATCCATTCAACTTTATAGAGCTTTTCCTTTTATCCAATAATAATGTATTTGATTCTTGTGTTTCGTCCAATCGTAATTAAACATTGATTTAAAACATTATACATGCACATAATTTAGATGAAAAGTAAAATGATATCATTATACCAAATAAAACAGAGCATTGGGGGAAATGCAAGTTGTTCTCCTTAACCTTTGCACATAAGAAGACCATTTTGTCTATCTTATAGGAACATGACTCCTGTTAAACGTATAATTTAGAATCAAAGTAGGAAATGGTCTATTATTATCAACACTACGGCTAACTTGGTCGAATCGAGTACAATAGATTGTGTGATATAGATAGTATAGAATTTTTAAGATTTGAAGAACTGAACAAAATATCATTCAGCCTCAATCTGAGCACTTTGCTGCACTATTATTCACAACCTTACTTTAAAAATACACGAACATTGTCGTCAATAATAAAATGTATTTACAGGAGCTTTAGAAACAGAAAGACAAGAGAGCCTCTTCTTTACAATGTACATATATTGTGTTTATACTGCAATGTCTTCTATGCATAAAATGCTAAATTTACAAACAAAAAAGCATTTATTATTTGGTGTCCACGTTCGACGCTTTGCATTGCACAAGACGAAGGGAACCACAATGAAAATGAAAAACAAAATATGCCACACTGTCGAAACAGATCCATCGAATCCACAACTCGTAGAAACAGAATCAGCATTGATACCCTAACACACATACACACGACCCTAACACACATGCACATGACCCTAACATATATACACATGACCCTAACACACATACACATGACACTAACACACATACACATGACCCTAGCACACATACACATGACCTAACACACATACACATGACCCTAACACACATACACATGACCCTAACACACATACACATGACCCTAACATATATACACATGACCTAACACACATACACATGACCCTAACACACATACACATGACCCTAACACATATACACATGACCCTAACATATATACACATGACCCTAACACACATACACATGACCTAACACACATACACATGACCCTAACACACATACACATGACCCTAACACACATACACATGACCCTAACATATATACACATGACCCTAACATACATGCACATGACCCTAACACACATACTCATGACCCTAACATATATACACATGACCCTAACACACATGCACATGACCCTAACACACATACACATGACCCTAACACACATACACACGACCCTAACACACATGCACATGACCCTAACACACATACACACGACCCTAACACACATACACATGACCCTAACACACATACACATGACCTTAACACACATACACATGACCCTAACATATATACACATGACCCTAACACACATGTACATGACCCTAACACACATACTCATGACCCTAACACACATACTCATGACCCTAACACACATACGCATGACCCTAACATATATACACATGACCCTAACACACATGCACATGACCCTAACACACATACACATGACCCTAACACACATACACATGACCCTAGCACACATACACATGACCCTAACACACATACACATGACCGAACACTTTACTGGCATGGTACGGGCTTTTCAATAAAAAGTAGCAGAGGTACATGTAATCTAGTTCTATCTTCCTAAACCTCTATTCTCCTAAACCTCTATCTTCCTAAACCTCTATTCTCGGTGAAATGATGCGATCATGCAAGTGCTCTCCACATGTGAGTAAAAAGTCAACTCTCACCTGTAGCCGAGCGGACAGCGTTATTATTTAAAATGGAATACACATCGCAATTTATTTTAAAAATAAATTAACAGTAAATATAGGGATGTTTAGCTTTATTGTGTTTCGTTTGCACTTCAAAAGTAACATTTTGAAGGGAAAATTAACAGAAATCAAGCCAGGTATAAATTATTATTTATCTACGACTACGTCCTTGTCCAAATGCTTTCATGCAATTTTTTTTTTACAAACACGCGGAATTCTGCTTGATCTGCGTTTTTCTCATGCACTAATTCAAAAATCACCGCGACCACTGCCGACGGTTCTTCATTTTTTACTCTAACACTTCAGTCGGCCATTACACAGATACAGTAACGACCACTGCCGACGGTGCTTCATTGTTTTACTCTAACACTTCAGTCGGCCATTACACAGATACAGTACAATGTCATTTATATAGATACAATTTGTGAATAGTACTGCTTATATTTCAAAGTCAAACAAGTTTTAAGTAAACAGTAAACAACCGTCGTCGTAGTATCAAACTTTGACAAATCAATTAAGACATTGCCTAATTGGTTGTGACATTATTTCAGCAAGTGAATAATATAATTTCTGTTTTCCCATTTGTCACTTCAGAACTTAAATGACAGACATTCCACTTGTAATTTTGAATATATGTAGATTTTAATTTAAATTACTCGACTTAAATGTCTGAAGGGAACACAAAAAATAAATCATACAATTCGCTTTCGTCAGCCCTTGATGATAAGTAATTGCACCAATTATCTTAAAAGCTATTGTGAAAATCTCAATTACAGAATAAAATCCGTTTCCGACGTAAAATAATTAAGGTCTACGACTAAAGTTCGTTTCGGTTGTGAATTAGCATTTTCTACACATATATTCTCATCGACAAGAATGATTATTTCTATATCTGCATAATTTTCTCTACTAAAACCATGACATACATGAACAGATTCTTCCCCATACATCCGACTTCATTTTTTCTAATTAAGTGTTTATTTCGTCACCAAGATGTTGTAAGACATAACATACTATTTCTGTTATGGGGCCTCTGTGGCACAGACACTTGTTTAATTAAAAAAATATATGCCCCCTCCTCTTCCTTACTTCAAGGTAAACATCTGCCCTTTTTCCCCTTCCCCACTTCGCCTCAATATTTTTCACTTATTTGTGATCTTTTCGCTGACCCCATTATATCGTTACACTCCCGAGATATTTCTCTTTTCGACTGCTACATTTAACAAGGATTAGGGTTAGGGTTATGGTGCTTAATGCCACTTTCAACAATATTTCAACTATATCGTGGCAGTCAGTTTTATTGGTGGAGAAAACCGCAGTATCCGGAGAAAACCACCGGCCTGCCGCACGTCACTGACTAACCTTATCACATTATGTTGTATCGAGTGCACCTCGCTTGAGAGGAGTAAATGAGAATGACAAAGTAATGTAAATGGTAATAAATAACTGTCCTCACTGATGAATTATTAATTGGAATTAGCTAAAATTTTACAAGAAATGGTGTTTCAACAATCGGTGTTTACGACAATTTTACTAATGACCTACATTCACATTGAAATGTTCGTGGTCTAACCACAGTAATTTCTACAGGGTTACCTTATTAGTACTGCATATATACTGAAGGAAACATTTGCTAAATTAAGCTACATGATGTTATAATGGCCTGTTACAGTTTTTGTGCTAATCCACTTGACTGATTCCCAGAACAAGTAAAACTGGATTCTGACAAGTGAAAATTATGAAAGAATTTGTTTGAATAAATTGATTTTTTTTCACTAAATTTGGCTTTCAGGCAAGTAGGTGAAAAAACTGAAGGCAAAGACTGCTGTAATATATTTGAGGTGACAACCAAAGCGTGGTTGACTTTGCTTCCAAGAATGTTTATTCAACATTTTTTGGTGGTCAAAAGGCATGCACATTATATCAGATAAATAAAGCGCTATCAACTGCTCCAGAACTGCAGCAATATGTCTTCAAGAATTTTTTTCATATCAGATAAAAAAAAAGCACTATCAACTGCTCCAGAACTGCAGCAATATGTCTTCAAGATTTTTTTTTATATCAGATAAAAAAAAAAGCACTATCAACTGCTCCAGAACTGCAGCAATATGTCTTCAAGATTTTGTGTTTTCTTCATTAGGCCATAAATAATAATTACCCAAATGTTACATACATGTATGTGTATGTGAAAAACAAATTCTACTCAAAATCTCTTTTTCTTTAAAAACAATTTTTTTTTTTAATTCTGGATATTTCCAAGCTACATAGTAATAGAGGAATCTTATTCCAAATTTCAAAACAGTTTGAAAGAAAAAAAAAGACTAGAACTGTGAATGTCCTCACTGAGTTATAACTCCCGCTTGCAGTTTAATAGGAGTTGCGCTTACAAGGTACATGCCCCCCTCCCCCCCTTTTCGTGAAAGTATAAGTTTGAATTATCTCCCCTTTTAAATTTTGGACAGCAACCATATTCCTTCATGCACATCTGCAGGTAGTGTACTACAAGTGTGCAAAGTTTCATAAAAATCCAATAAGCCGTTGAGGAGGAGTTGCACTTACAATATACATGGCCGGACGGACGGACAGGGTGATTCCTATATACCCCCCAAACTTCGTTTGCGGGGGGCATAATTAAGCTTCAATGAATAACAAAAAAAAACTGTTTTTAAACTACATACCAAGTTTCATGAAATTCTGTCCAATAGTTTCAGAGGAGTTGTGCTGACAAGCTGCTTCAGAAGTATATTTCGGGAAATTTTTAAGTTCAAAGGGGCATAACTTCCACAAAATTTAGGGGTTCAAAATTTCCTGGTAATATGCACAACTACATATGGTGTCCTTACTACCTACCAAGTTTCATGAAATTCTGTTCAGTAGTTTCAGAGGAGTTGCGCTGACAAGCTGCTTCAGAAGTATATCTCGGGGAAATATTTAAGTTCAAAAGGGCATAACTCCCACAAAATTTATGGGATCAAAATTTCCTGGTAATATGCACAACTACATATGGTGTCCTTACTACCTACCAAGTTTCATGAAATTCTGTTCAGTAGTTTCAGAGGAGTTGCGCTGACAAGCTGCTTCAGAAGTATATTTCGGGAAATTTTTAAGTTCAAAGGGGCATAACTCCCATAACATTTATGGGATCAAAATTTCCTGGTAATATGCACAACTACATATGGTGTCCTTACTACCTACCAAGTTTCATGAAATTCTGTTCAGTAATTTCAGAGGAGCTGCGCTGACAAGCTGCTTCAGTAGTAAATTTCGGGAAATTTCAAAGGAGCATAACTCCTACAAAATTTAGGGGATCAAAATTTCCTTTATACTGCAAAGTTCACACATCATGATCTTAACTTCCACAAAGTTTGGTGGAAATCGGACAAAAGATGTGGAAGTTGGTCCTGACAGACGGACAGACAGGCCGATTCCTATATATCCCCCAAACTATGTTTGCGGGGGATATAAATATATCTACCGGGTTCCCCTCAGACGAATTGGACAAGAATATTCAGCAAAGGTAGCTTGTTTTATTTTTAAGTCATTGAAAGGGATACAACCACTTCCGGTTTGCACTGGATTTTTCATATGAATTCGTAAATCTCTAGACCGGCCATGTGTAACAATGCCATCATGATCATCTTCTCTCAAATGTAAAGTAAGCCTTTAAAATACAGATAATTGTTCCAACGCAGATTATAAAAATATGTTCAACTCCAAATTACTGACATTTGATTTTTAAAGCATCTTTTTTTAATTTTCTAAATCAATTTAAACCGGACCGGAAATGGCTGTATCCGTTTCAATGACTTAAAAATAAAACAAGCTACCTTGTTAAAATGAGTTAAGTCGTTGGATCAAACAGCTCATAGAAGCCTATCACCAATACGGTGTGGGTTCGCGCCCAGCTTTGTAAATTACAAAAAAGGGTGCACTTGACTCGCAGCCGCAAGTGATAAAGTTTACCAGTTGCTTGCCCAGGGTCTGTGGTTCTCTCCGGGCACTCCAGCTTCCTCCACCACTAAAACTGGTCGCCATGATCAGGGGTGTGGAATTGCCATGCCCGACTCGTACATAGAACCTGCCGGACAAGTATATTTTCCTGGCTAGCTTGTCCGAGGACAAGTAAAAATCAACAAATAAAAATAATTTCTAATTAAAGTACTCTGGGAAGTGAATTCCTCAAATGATATTATATCGTAAATATTGACGGTTATATAGATAAATGTTGTTTTTTTTTATTGGAAATGATCACGTCAGTGGTGTTCCGAAAGCAGCTAAAAATAACCAGAATTGTACAAGTTCTAAGTTGAGTATTACGACCCGATTGCAATGAAAATTGTACTGCATTTACTTAACAATAACATGGACCGTGTAACAGGTTTTTATTGGAGTTCCGAATGTGACGTTTCCTTGCTTGTCCATAGCTTTTCATAAACAAACAGGGCCTTACATTCGTGAACGTATAATACAAATCGGGTTGCAGTCGTTACAATGGACAAATATTTGGTAATAAAAAAAAAAGAATGGGAATGATTCTGGCCACAATGAACATCACGAGAAATTTAAACGCAAAACTCTAGCGGAAAAGGACACAAAATGTGAGGAAAAACACCCAAGTGGCTAGCCGATTTCTCATGTTTACTGCTGGATTCTGATGGTGTCTCATATTGAAATATCTGCAGAATATACTCTGATTTTGCTGACAAGAAATCATTAATGTTTATTGGCAAAATCGTGGACAGAATGGATACCTATCTTCCCACCAGTCATCTGCAAAATATGAAGAAACCACTAAAACTAAATACTAGTACATGACTGTTTTGATTGATAAATCCATTGTCAAGGTTAATCAAAATGAACTTCATTGATGTGAGATTTTTTTTCAACACAGCTTATTCTGTATCTAAAAACAACCAGCTATTCTCTGACTGCATATTCCTATCTGAAATCCAAATTTAAAATGGCCTTCATTTGGGCAGGGATGTTTGTGTTAACTTTATTAAAACTATATTTCAAATTTTATGCAATGATGTAATAGACAATATAAACAAGTTCAATTTAGCTACTCTGTTTATAAGTATCAAATGTTTGTACATAAAACAGGACAAGTAGGATTTTGTCCGGACAAGTAACGTTTTTCAGATGACTTGCCCGGGGACAAGTAGAACATTTCAGTATTTCCACACCCCTGATGATATAGCTGAAATACTGCTGAAAGTGGCATTAAAACAACAAAAATCAAATCAAAAATCAACTTTCGGAGTAAAACATGGACCCTTGGTTTAACCATTTTGTCAGGTTGTCGATCAGTTTTTACAATAAATTAATTTATCTAACATTATGTATGTTTTCCATTTAATTTAACGAAAGTCGCCTGTCTGAAGAATGGAGAGACGTTGAGGTGAGGGTTAAGATTATGGTATTTAATGCCACTTTCAACAAATATTTCAGTTATATTGTGGCAGTCAGTTTTATTGGTGGAGGAAACCAGAGTACCCCGAGAAAACCACCGACATGTCACAAGTCACTGACAAACTTTTATCACATAATGTTGTATCAAGTACACCTCGACTAGGCAGGATTCCAACTCACAACATTAGTGGTGATAGGCACTGATTACATAGGTAGTTATAAATCCAACTACCATACGATCAAGACCACGATGACCCCTCAATTATATGGTATTTATAGATTTCTATAAACATTCATTTTGTATGATTGTGTATTGCCATATGACCTATTATGTATTCAAACATGTGTTTCTTTTCTTCTCCAAGTTTCCTGACAATTATTGAATCTAAACTTGGTAAAATTCAAATAACACTTCCTTAAAGAAAATTTTTATTTATATTTCCAAAACATAAAAAAATCAATACTTATGCATATATTAAAAAAATAGAACAAATTATGATAAATATTTCGTACATGATAGACAACAATAGTTTGTATCCACATTTGTCAAACTTACATGACAGACATAATCCCCGACTGTGGCTTAGTTGAATTTCAGATAACTGGTAATTTTGCAATGGTCATGTGAACTTCGGGTTTCCGAGATTCGACCGTATAATACATTATGTAACCCTAATACTTGAATAGTACAAAATTGAAATAATATGTTTGACACAACAAAAATACTGCCACGCAATGTGATCTAATTATAGCTATAGTAATATTTGTTCACATCACAACTAAAGATAGATGAACATTAAAAAAAAAGTTGATAAAGTTACAGTCGTCCACTTTAAAACAATTTAGAAATGAACTACATTTTTGGGTGGAAAGGATAATTATTTTTAGGATATAAATAAGAAGATTAAGTCTGAGACAAAGTATAAATCTCACTGACATTATCATTGTGTTGTGAGTGGACTACAACCCCCCCCCCCCCCAATTACTTCAAGAAGATGATAATATTGGTAGCATACACTAGTCTAACCTTGTTATTTGATCTCTGATGAGTAGTTTTCTTGAATAAGTAGAAGTGTCAAACATATATTAATACATACAATGATCTTATGAAGTCTGGCAAGATAAAGTTAGACCTAAAACTACAATTTAATCTCTTTACACCAGTGTTTTCCCCATAACCATCTAGAAATATATTAATTCCCCCCCCAAAAAAAAACCCATCTAGAAATATATTAACCCCCCCCCCCCAAACCATATAGAAATATATTAATTTTATGCTACAGTAAAATAACATTAAATAAACTTCTAGAAAAAAAATAAATCCTGTTACTATTACAGGGCTTTCAAAAGTTTTTAAAGTTAGGTGCCTATGATGACTTAAAGTAGGCGGCAATATATGTGTTTTGCTTATGTAAAAAAAGTAGGAGGCTCAAGACCTTCCACCTACTTTTGAAAGCCCTGCCATTATAAAGAATTAATCATTTAAAGTTCATATGAATTATTAAACTTGTTACAAACTTTATCAAACATAACTTTGGACGGTGGTCTGTGATTCTTATAAAATTTTGTAAAAATAACAATAAAATATAGAAATCTACCTAAACAATAACATGAGTTTATATGATTAAATAAATATCATGATTGCAAATTCACAACTAAAAACATGTAGCATGTAGCCCTTATCTCACTTGTCTTGTGTCATATATGCTGTGTAAAGTAAACACTTGTCTATTATGAACTAAAAAGTTGGTTCTAAGATGGTTCAGTTTAGACAGGTGACTCACTGATTCTATTAAAATAAAATAAGTTCTGAAGAGTCATTAACACTTTCAATTACATTGAGCAAGTTAAAGTTGAACAAAGGTCACATAACAAATACTTCAAGATAAATTGTATAAGTATATATCAGGGCTCACCACACATAGTAAAAACAGGGCGACTTGAGTTCTCTCTCTCTTGACTTAAGGGCGAAGTGAGGGAAAATCTAGGAGACTTCCGAAAATCGATCCAAATTTTAACGTTTCTTTCCCCACTACTGCATGTTCCCCTACCTTTCACAAAATGAACGTGCTGCACAATGATCTTAAAAAGGATGCAATTAACGAGTTTTGAATAACATATTGAACATCAAATCCTGTATGGGTCAAATTTCAGGAACATGGGAGCTCCTTTTATGTGAATATTGAAGAAAAAGTATGATTATTGGTGAAAAAAATATGGACTTGAAAACTTCGCTTTTTGACAGAAATTGGACGATTTCATTGAAATCAAGGCAAAGAAGTCGCCCACTTCTCCTGGTTTGGTGAGCCCTGTATATACTACAAGCCTGTTTAATTTAATTTATTTCTTATGTGTGTAGGTATCATACATTACTAAATCATATCAAATTGTCAATAAAAGTCAGAAATTAAATTTCTATTCATCATATACATATTAATATACAAATGGTAACAATCTTAACTTGATCATTGTATGATCATTACACCATGTTGTATCAGCCACCAATTGAAAGTATAAATTTAGCACATTTTTGTTGGCACGGACTGTTGGCATCAATTTGAAAGTGATTGATTGATTGATTGGTGTTTAACGTCCAACGAGCAATTTGAAAGAAAAGCAATGGCTTCTACGGTTAGTATTGGAAATAAGATGGCCTTTACTTATTATTTCATTGTGCTAAACAAAATTTTGTGACTTTAAATCTGAAAATATTGCTATAAAATCAACTACTAATATTTTATCTATTCCAAAGTTATTGATATTTGTCCAAGTAAAGCAACAGACTTTTTTATATTTAAAAAAAAAACAAAAAAATGCAACATTGCTTTCAATTGTATAAAAATAAAATCTTAAAATAAATGCTATGTAGATATGTACCTTCAAGTGAGAGAGAAAATAATGGTAGAACAACAGGAATAAAAAAATATAAAATACCTAAAATAGGATTTAAAAATGCAGTAAGAATGGAACATATGACATGATAAACACATAAAAATATACAAAATAAAGACTTTTTAAAACTAGATAGATATATGGAATCACAACTTCTCTTGTGAAATAACTTCAACAAATAACAACGATTCAAACATTGCTTAAACCCTTCAAATAGAGTTCAATAATATCACAGTTAAGCTTTTCTAGTACAAGATCCTATAAACCAGCTGTCCTTTGTCATCAATGATTTTCTTTACTTTCACCGGTGAAAATAAAATGGCTACAAATTTTCGATCATATATACTAGACTGAACAGTTAACCATTTTAATCATGAAAATAAATACAAAAATGTATCAGCCAAATGTGGTTGGTTTACATTTACCTTGTTTACAGACAGCAGGGTGAAAACATTGGTCTAAAACACAATCGTTATCAATACTGATTTAATTTTAAAAGTTCAAATTCTGGAATGTCCAAACCAAACCAATTCAACAATTCGTAATATGAGAAGACAAAAGCTTCAGTAATGTTATGTGAATGGTCCATCCCTCGAGCCTCAACTTGTAATGAACGATTAAATTTAAGACGGGCTTCCATTTCAGCTTGTTTCCTGGCCATTTCCTCAGCCAATCGTCTAGCTTCCTCCATGGCTCGCTGAGCTTCTTCCTCTCTCCTCCTCCTATAAAAAAACACGTATTATTATTTCCAAGGTTCAAATTTTAGAATCTCAGTCTGTCAAGCACTTTTTGGCTTAAAAAAATTAGGAATTCAGGAGGGTTTTTAGTTAAACATCAGGAGATTATCAGGAATTTTTTTTATATAAAAAGTGATAAAACCATACAATAAACCCCAAAAATGGCCACCTTTCCTCCCCTCTAAGTAAGAACTTTCAGGCCATAATATATAAATTTAAGCATAGTTTTTTTGATTCCAGATGAAGGTCATTATCAGAATGTCAGAATGTAAATGGCAGGATAAAAGATCTTACTTAGGTCATTTTCCACACCTCCTTTTATTGATAAGATGCTTTACACTAAAATAATTTCAACATATTATTATGTTATTTTTTTTTTGTGGGGAAAAAGTTCAAAATCAGGAGTTATCAGGAGTTTATCTAACAAATTCAGGAAAAAATCAGGAACAGCTCAAAATCAGGATAAATCAGGAAAATCAGGAGTCGCTTGACAGACTGGAATCTTACTATAGTATACATGTTCTTATTATTTTTTTATTGTTTTGATGGCATTATTTGTCGTGTGGTGAAATGATCTATCATTATGAAATTCAGAACTAAAAATAGATTTTCTCATTCTCTTAAATTAACATAATGACTAATTATTGATCAGTCAAGAACACCTACTTTTCGGTGTGTAGAAATACTACAAAGAACTTATTAGTGCACCAAGAATGAGAAACTGCATTTAGAACATGACAGAAAGTTTCAAAGTCCACAAAGTAGATGAAAAATTAAGTATCATTACAATATATTACATATACAGTTTCATTTGTACAAATAATAATGATGTTATAGACCATTGTATTGGCACATGCAGACCTCACTTATTTAGACACTTCAATTTTGATCAAATGTAACTAAACTAAGTTTACAAGGTAGTAATTTTAATTAGTTGGTTGGTTTATAGTGTTTAATGCCAATTTCAACAATATTTCAGTTATATCGTGGCGGTCAGTTTTATTGGTGGAGGAAACTGGTGTACCCGGAGAAAACCACCGACCTGTCGCAAGTCACTGACAAATTTTATCACATAATGTTGCATCGAGTACACCTTGCCATGAACGGCGTTCGAACTCACTACTTTGACTGCACAGGTAGTTGTAAATACAACTACCATACGATCATACCCACAAGACCCCTGGCATTGTTGTAAATGTGACATGTAGGATTTCACATTTTCAAAATGACGGATCCTTCAAAGCTGAACCTTTAGTTACGACCGGTAGATTGAGAATTTTAAGTAGAATAGTGACCATTCATATCTGACGATAAAAATAAATTGCATTATAATAAATCTTTGTTATATCCTACTTTTCTTCTTCTTCTCTAATTCTTCTTTCTTCTTCCTCTATTTTCTTCTTTCTCTCATATTCTATTCTTTCCTCTTCTGCCATCAAAGCCATCAATTCCTCTTCAGCTTTTCTTCTTTCTTCTTCCTCTCTCAATCTTTGCATATGCTCCTCTGTAACAAATAATAGCAATTATAAAATCATATCTATGTATAAACATTCATTGATTTAAGAGAAGATGATACAGAGAAACCTGTCTAAACCAAACCCTGAGTAAACCAAAAACCTGTCTAAACCAGACATACTTCACAGTCCCATCTACTGAACCCTGAGTAAACCAAAAACCTGCCTAAACCAGACATACTTCACAGTCCAATCTACTGAACCCTGAGTAAACCAAAAACCTGCCTAAACCAGACATACTTCACAGTCCCATCTACTGAACCCTGAGTAAACCAAAAACCTGCCTAAACCAGAGACTTCACAGTCCTATCTACTGAACCCTGAGTAAACCAAAAACCTGCCTAAACCAGACAGACTT
>MJUT01056352.1:662506-683399 GCA_002080005.1 Gigantidas platifrons
GAACTTGACCTAGATATTCATAAGATACACTTACATGCCACACCTAGCTTCAATTTGACTTTTCATTCACAAGTTATCATCTGGAAACCAATTCGGGGGACACAGACAAAGTATAAAAAGGGATGTAACTCTGGTAAGATTTGTCGAAAAATGATCGCTATCGAACTTGACCTAGATATTCATGAGATACACTTACATACCAAACCTAGTTTCAATCTGACTATTTGTTCCCAAGTTATCATCTGGAAACCAAATATTTAGCAATTTTGAGGTATAAAAAGGGGCACAACTCTAGTAAAAATTGTCGAAAAATTGTCATTATCGAACTTGACCTAGATATTCATAAGATACACTTACATACCAAACCTAGCTTCAATCTGACTTTTCATTCACAAGTTATCATCTGGAAACCAAAAAGCACACGGACGGACGGACGATACCCATTTCTATAGTCCCCTTCGACGAAGCGTCGGGGGACAAAAACCTGCCTAAACCAGACAGACTTCACAGTCCCATCTACTGAACCCTGAGTAAACCAAAAACCTGCCTAAACCAGACAGACTTTACAGTCCCATCTACTGAACCCTGAGTAAACCAAAAACCTCCCTAAACCAGACAGACTTCACAGTCCCATCTACTGAACCCTGAGTAAACCAAAAACCTGCCTAAACTAGACAGACTTCACAGTCCCATCTACTGAACCCTGAGTAAACCATAAACCTCCCTAAACCAGAAAGACTTCACAGTCCCATCTACTGAACCCTGAGTAAACCAAAAACCTGCCTAAACCAGACAGACTTCACAGTCCCATCTACTGAACCCTGAGTAAACCATAAACCTGCCTAAACCAGAAAGACTTCACAGTCCCATCTACTGAACCCTGAGTAAACCAAAAAAACCTGCCTAAACCAGACAGACTTCACAGTCCCATCTACTGAACCCTGAGTAAACCAAAAACCTGCTTAAACCAGACAGACTTCACAGTCCCATCTACTGAACCCTGAGAAACCCAAAAACCTGCCTAAACCAGACAGACTTCACAGTCCCATCTACTGAACCCTGAGTAAACCAAAAACCTGCCTAAACCAGACAGACTTTACAGTCCCATCTACTGAACCCTGAGTAAACCAAAAACCTGCATAAAACAGACAGACTTTACAGTCCCTTCTACTGAACCCTGAGTAAACAGAAAACCTGCATAAACCAGACAGACTTTACAGTTCCATCTACTGAACCCTGAGTAAACCAAAAACCTGCATAAACCAGACAGACTTTACAGTCCCATCTACTGAACCCTGCGTAAACCAAAAACCTACATAAACCAGACAGACTGTACAGTCCTATCTACTGAATCCTGAGTAAACCAAAAACCTGCATAAACCAGACAGACTTTACAGTCTCATCTACTGAACCCTGAGTAAACCAAAAACCTGCATAAACCAGACAGACTTTATAGTCCTATCTACTGAACCCTGAGTAAACCAAAAACCTGCATAAACCAGACATACTTTACAGTCTCATCTACTGAACCCTCAGTAAACCAAAAACCTTCCTAAACCAGACAGACTTTACAGTCCCATCTACTGAACCCTGAAGAAACAGAAAACCTACATAAACCAGACAGACTTTGTATCCCATCTACTAAATGTCTACTTAATTTGAACCTGTGTAAACCAAACCCCTGTCTAGACTGAACAAATTCTTCAGTCCAAAAGGGGTTCGGTTTAGACAGGTTTGACTGTATTGTGAAAGTTAACAACATAATTGTCTCTGTCTACATCATCTTAAAATGAAAGATTTATGGGATGATTATCAAATGTAATAATTACTTTGCAGTTACAAGAAAGTGTGATGTTCAACATGATATTATACAACTCAATCTTGGAAGAAAGCATACTGTAACCTACTTTTTAGGGTAAAATGATGTCATGGTCAGGTCAGATGGTAATGATCTAATTTAAGAAAGAGGTAGGAACACTTTGCCCTGATATTTTTTTACAGGATGACCAATTTCAACATGTATTACAATGCCATAAACAACGTTAAAAATATGGAAGAAAACATTTCTGATGATTATATAGGATTATTATAGAGTTGACAGTTCAAAAAGTAGATTAAAACAGTCAACAAAAATCATTAAACAATGCAATTCTAAATAATAATGGAAAAGATACTGAGAAATGAATGGACTCATGGGGCGAGTCTGGCCACTTCATGGTGTTATAACTGGAGTAAATAGTTTAAAAATCTGCATTCTAGAAATTTCCTGACGCCTAATTATAAATCTAAATAAAGTGCCTCACAGAGCGAAACATGCTACGACCACAGCATGTCAACAAGGGAAAGTTGAGAAAAATGCTTATTAAAAGCAAGCGTGGACACAGTAATATGCTGGACCCATTATAATATGGATACTTGTCTTGTTTTACTATTTTAAGTAATATGCCTTCAATTTTTTAGTAAGCAAAATTTTAGAATTTGGGACTTACTAGACTCCTTTTTTAAACTAAAATAGCAAAGACTTTTATGGTCCATCAATAACACACAAAGATAATCATTTTGCAAAAACTGCATTAAAATTTGATGTAAAATAAGAAAGTTCAAATATTAGAATTCAACTTTTGTTGTCCCCTTTTGGTGAGGTTTATTCCTGTAACCATATGGGATAAGAGATAGGAAATGCATAAAAATACTACTGAAAGCTCGCAGTCCAATATATTAAAAGTAAAAACTGCATCAAAATTGGATGTAAAATAAAAATTCTATATACTTTCCAAATATTCGATATTTCTGAATTTGGGTCCTTTTAGACCCCTTTTTAAAATAAAATACCAAAATCTGTTTTATGGCCCATCAATAACCTATGAAGATGATCATTTTGCAGAAAAACTACATTAAAATTGGATGAAAAATAAAAAAATTGCAACTTTTCTTCTCTTGGGCCCCTTAAACGGTAATAGTTACATAATAACGCTACTCATTTTTCTGAAAGTAACTTTCCTTAGGAATTCATTAAAAAAAAAAACCACAATCAGATGAAAAATAAGCTTTCCATCTACAAATAACAGAAACATGATTTTTTGCACTTTAGAGCCTCTTGATTTTAAATGGGTAGGGTTACAATATCACAAATCAATACCAACCTTAATTCAGTGCCAAGAATCATTGTGTTTAAAATTCAGAAGGATACGTCAATTACAATTTAAGTTGTCACACGGAAACCATTCTGACAACAACAATGATAATGACCGCAAAAATTGTGGTCCAACAAAAACACTTTCTTGAACAGAGTTTTTAAAAGAGCCATCTTCTCACTGTTACCAAAGCACATAAGTAACAGTAACTTGCATTGGCCAGTAATTTTATCTCAGCTAATCAGAAATCAGCTTTAATATCATCACTGCGGAATCTAATTTTGGAATCAGAACTGGTGAAACTATCCATTTTGCTGAAAACATGATCACTTCCTTTTTACCTCGCTGCCTAAATTTTCTCTTAACAATTAATTTACACGTTTCACGATATCACTGGACAGAGTCAAATAGAGGAAATCGGCTAATAAATGGGTAAAAAATCATCACTGTAAATGGCTATGCCAGGCTTAGTGTTATAGCACTGCAAGAAAATATTTGACTTGGATAAAAATGCAAAATTCCCATGCTTTTCATCAAACTATACAGTATACTAAATAATAAAGAAACTGACCATAACGTCTAGCTTCTTCCTCTGCTTGTTTCCTCTTCATATCATCCAGTTTACGCTGATATTCCTCCTTCCTTCTCTTCTCTCTTTCTACCTCAGCTCTTTGTTTTGCCATTCTTTCTTCCTCTTCTTTGGCTTCTCTTTCTCTTTCTGCATCCTCCTCCATCCTCTTCAGTCTAAAAATACAGAAATATAATTAAGACCTCTAATATCAGTTGCAGGCTGCATAAAGAGGCCGATGTTATAGGCTGCTGTACTGATAAGAAAGTTTTATAGTACATTTGTAATTTGACCCATTTTTGTGACAAGGTGGTTTCAGAGAAAAAGAATAAAAACAGACAACACTCTATTTTACACCTTTGAGCCTCGTTTCTTTTGTGTTCATCTGATCAATAAAAACTAACTTCCTAGAGGACTATTCAATGAACATTCCTACCAGGTTTGGTCCCAATAGGTCTAGTGGTTTCAGATAAAAAGATTGAAATGTAAATAATTATAGATGAGGAGGACAAATACCAAGTGATGGCTATATCTTACATGATCCTTTGGATCAGGTGAGCTAAAAATTCATGTACATTGAAGAATTAAACATCAATTCATATACAATGTACATTGCAGAAATAAAAATAAGACAATTACTTCTAAAGAATGACAAAAGACAAAAGACATTCCAATGTCATTTTAAGGCTACAAATTATAAAACAAACCGTTTAGCTTCTAAAGTCTTCCTTCTTTCAGCTTCCATTTCTCTCTTCAGTTGTTCTGCTCTCTCTTGTTCATCTCTCTCTCGTTTAGCTTGTTCTTCTTTTTCTCTTCTCTTTCTTTCTACATCTTCTTTACGTTTGGCTGCCTGTGCTGCTCGTTTGGCAGCTCTTGCTTCACGATTAGAAATCATACGTAGTCTTGCTGCCTCGTCCTTGAAAAAGAAACACCATTCAAATTGTTAAATTTTCGATTGTGGTCTTCAATCCTTGACTTGAATTCTGACATTAATAGACAAAATACAATAATAAAGACAATTTAATTCTAAGGTAAGTCATATTGATTGCTATAAATGAAAACTTTTTTTTGTTCTTGAAACAATGTATTGTTATTTCAGCATACCTGATTTCTTGTGAAAAACATATCAATGTATTTTACTCTACTCTATAAATATTTTCTAATATTTAAAAAAAATATTATCATTTGTATGTAATCAAGTGTAAAGGTTTAAATTTGCTTTCATTTCTGTGTGTTTTTATTATATGACAAATTTAAAATGAATTTAAAATATCAAATTTAATATGAATTTAAAACATCAATCTATTTTTAGTTTAGGAAATTAAATTCAGAACAAACAGTGTTTATCAGAATGTCTTGACATGCCATGTAGTGATGTCATAACATGCTCTAAATTTAACTGGAATTAAAAATTACTTTGATTAAAAAGAAAAAACCCTAGGCAGAGCATGCAGTTATAAAGCTGATAAAGCTATTTAAAATGTTTCCAGCTTAATGGGTGATGATTTCTAAGACATATAAAATGAAATTCAAGTCAACACTTGATAATGTAATACATAGATATATCTCATGAGACATAGCATTTCAAGCTGATGCCGTCATATAAGTAGAACTGACAAAAACTTGTTTGTTTGTTTAATGCCACTTTCAACAATATTTCAGTTATATCATGGCGGTCAGCTTTATTGGTGGAGGACCCAAAGAAACCACCGACTTGTCGCAAGTCACTGACAAACTTTATGACATAATGTTGTACACCTCGCTCTGATCGAGATTCTAACTCACAAAATCAGTTGTGATCCGCACTGATTTTCATAGGTAGTAAATGCCACCACCATATGATCACGACCACAATGGCCCCTACTGACATAAGTACATGTGATACAAGGTTTTGTCTCTAATGGTGAAAATCCTGTATTTCTATAGAATACATATTAAATGTAATGGATTCCTTACAAGGACAAGTTTAATGGTTCTTTTACAATCCAACTCTAATATAAATATGACATAAAAGCCATTGGTTGATTGATTTTTTTGTGTTTAACGCCACTTTCAACAATATTTCAGCTATATCATGGCGACCAGTTTTAGTGGTGGAGGAAGCCGGAGTACCCGGAGAGAACCACTGACCATGGGCAAGCAACTGGTAAACTTTATCACTTGTGGCTGCGAGTCGAGTGCACCCTTTTTTGTAATTTACAAAGCCGGGCGCGAACCTACGCCGTATTGGTGATAGGCTTGTATGAGTTGTTAGATCCAGTGACCTAACTCATTGAGCCACCCGGGCCCCTAAAAGCCATTGGTAAACATGTCTATCAAGTACATTTTAGTAAGACAACAAAAGTTTCAACATTAAGGCTAGTCAGACTTCTCGTCATCAGTTCAGTGGCATATCTGTTTATATATTCTTGCTAATTTTTTCCACCACTGCTCACAAAGGAGAGTAGACACTTGATCTGCCTCTACAAATGTGCATCTCCCTGAGTGACAAATTAAAATTAAAACAAAATGAATGCCCAGCTCATGTTTTACTCTCTTGCCAAGTTTTACTACACCTTGGACAAGTTAATGTTCTGCCACTTGTCTGAGGGACAAAACACTTGTAGTGTTATTGGCGAGTCCAGCTCAACAATAATTAAATTCAGCAATGAGATTTTTTAATAATAAATAATTTTCAACAGGGCAGTTAAAATCAATGCTGTGGTGACAGATTTTAGTTAATCACACCATGCTGTGAACAGTTCAGTGCTAATTGTAACACATGTAAGTATTAAAAGTGTCCAAGTCTTAATACTTCACTTAGTTTGGTATGGAAAGTTTTTCATAAACCAACCATGACATCAAGGGTGTTAGATGAATTTGAAGTTCCTACAGATGCAAGTGGAAATTTTAAGGCCAAGTGCAATAGTGAATTAAAATACAATTGCAATGTAATTAATTACTTTTTAAAAGTATTTGAAAAAAATCAAATACTTTTTAAAAACCACTGTAATTGCAATGTAATGTAATTGAAAAATATTGCAATGTAATTGAAAGTATTTAATTACTTTTTAAAGTAATTGAACCCAACCCTGTTGTTGTGTGCTGTACACTAGATCGATTATAGAGCTACACAAAACTATCCTGTCTTTTGTGTGATTGCCCATGCCCTCTTTGACTTGTAGATGACAAAAAACAACTCATAGTGATTCTACAAGTCCTACAAAGGCTACAGAAAGGGAATTTCTTCTCCCAATTGGATACTGCTGGTTCAAATGAGATGATAAAGTGGTCACATGATTCATAGATAAAATTACGTGGTTCGGAAACAGAAGCAAATTTATTTATGAAAAATTAATTAGTGAAAAAAACCAGCAGAATATTGAATTATATAGTGTATTCACGCTCACACGTATTCACATGTTTTTTCTACGTTTGTAGAAAGTGCTGAATTATCAGCCATAATAACTCTTAGACGTTTTTGACAGAGTTTGCAGAATTATCAAAGTTCCAGAAGCTGATGATACGGAATTCAGGACTAAGAGTCCATGATCTGATCTCTACAAGAGAATCAAGTCCCTATCAAATGTTAAATCAATTTATAATGGAAACATTTTAATGGCTTCCTGCAAACATTTCAAAACATAAGCATTAAAACTCTAAGGATGTCAATGACAATGGTTGATATTGTTTTAATGAAATTAAATAATCAAAGTGAACAATGAAAACTTCCTATTAATGTTTTGTAAATACATGCTTCATAGTTAAAGTTACCTTTCTAGGCTTTGAAAATAAAACAGAAAGAAAACTTATTTCCATACATTAAAATTATATCTTAATTCATTCACAAACTTCCTTTGTAAATTATATTTTGAGATAAAATAGTAATAAAATAATAAAAATAAAATATCATAACATGATAACATTTTATAATCTCTTTAAAATGATATCATAAATTTGACAGGTCCCTGAGGGAGGCATCAATGTGTCTACATGAAGGTTTAAAGTTACAATGTCTATATCAATGGTTAATTAAGTATGTTTCTCAGTACATGTATCACAGCGACTGTGAGATGCAGGACAACAATAAAACCACTCATTCTAATTTTGTTTCCAAGATGGATTTTTTTTTTCTATCAATAAATCTTTTACAGTTGATCATGAATACATTGAATTTGTTTATCAAGTAATATTTGAGGAAATAAGCATGCAAAACAGCAACACAAATATGATATCATTGTTTTTGAAACAAAGTGTACCCTCAGTTGAACCTGAAATGTGTTTGTAATGTTTGTTATTAGTACATGTATTGATAATACAAATACAGAGAGGTACTAGCTCCTTGTACAATCATCTTACACATTGTTCTCATTGAACAGTCAAACTTTTAATACCAGTAATGTATCATTGATGAATAGCCAGTTTATCATACATGTACCATAAGCATAAAGCTAATATTAAATAATTTTGAAAATCAGTAGGTAAAAAAAAAATGGCTACACTGTAACAAGGGGAGGTAATGTCATTAAACTACTAGACATGTGGAAAGACATTTTAAATTTTATTACATGGAATAAAAATATATAGATAGACGATAATACAGGAAGGGTGAAATACAATACTGACCTAATCAAAGCTGGTAAAATACATTTATCATTATTTCAATTAGAATAGATATATAACTTCAAATCAAGACATAGAAGTTCTCTTCTTAAATCCACACAAATCCTGAAAACTAAAAGCTGTTCCAGCACAATTAGTGTGGACAATCACTACAGTTACTGTGTGTATATACTGAACACCTAAAATGTTGTAACTCAGTGAAATTATATACACTTCAAACAATCTACTAGTCTGAAAATTAAACTTAATACAAACAGGATATTAAATAAAAACATCACCTATGTTTGTGGAGTGTGTATCTTACTACAGTGGAACCTGTCTAATCTGACACACCAAAGAACCAGGGAAATGTGTCGGAGCCTGTCTAATCTGACACACCAAAGAACCAGGGAAATGTGTCGGAGCCTGTCTAATCTGACACACCAAAGAACCAGGGAAATGTGTTGGAGCCTGTCTAATCCGACACACCAAAGAACCAGGGAACTGTGTCGGGTTGTACAGGATGTCGAAATACTCAGGTTTTATTTTAATTAACAGAACTACTTTAGGACCAACAATTTTTGTCGGATGTCACAGGATGTCTGAAAACTCAGGTGCCAGATTGCACAAGTTCCACTGTACCACCACAAAGACAGGTAATTAAGGAGTATATATGATGGCTTAAGCCGTTAAAAGCTTTCAATACATATTTCAATTTGTTGGGAATATTTGTTTTGACCTCAACACTAATTATTTATCCCTTTCACAGGTAAAATAAAATAATTCAGGAAATAATGGGCTACGCCGGCCGCAGCATAACATAACAGCAACAAGTCAACAAGGGCTTCCTCCTTCCTACACCAGTTTTATAGAAAGTTTAACTGGAAACCATATTTTTAGATGGTTGATTACTAATTAATAGACAAAAATATTTTGGTAAAGAAATTCAAAATGGATGCAAAATTAAAAAAAAAAAAAAAAAATTCTAAATAAGATTTTCTTAGGGATTTCATTAAAAAATATCTCATCAAAGACAATAAAGATAAATAAAAAGCTCCACAATAAAAAAAAAAACAACATATAACACCCTTTTGGCACCTCTCTCTTGTTAGGAAATGGACATGGTTAAACCCCACCTCCCAAATCAATAACAACCTTTATTCTGGGCCAAGAATGATTGCTTCAAAGATTCAGAAGGATCGATGGACTAGAACAGAAAGTTATTGTACAAAAGCCATTGTTAACAGATGGACAATGATGATAGACCAATAACATAATTAACCACTGTAAAGCCATAGACATAGAATAACAGCAGTTATGAAGGTAAAGGCCAACATCATAGGTAGTATCACAACAAGCTGTGATACTAGTGACAATCTTTGTTGAGACCTTCAAAACTGACGTACTGGCTGATCATATTCATCATCAGAGTCAGTTTGTTTATACTGAAAATATTACACAGTGAGATCAAAGGAAAACTGTCAAAACAATGAAGTCTATACTATTTAGTTAATTATTATGTTACCAGTAGAGTTTATTAGATAAAACATGCATACGAATGAACAGGTTTTAAAATTTCATCTTGATGACAAAAACAATAGCCAAATTTGAAATCTAATATTTAAATCGTATCTAGAGCCTTATTTAATGAAATCCATATAAGTACCTGTTAATGATTTCTCAAGCTGCAGTAGTCCCCCACTTGTAATAAGCCTCCAACAATAGGCCATTGCTTTTATAAGGCCAGATTTCAGTTGCATTGGGATAGCTTTTATGTAAACAGATTAATAAATCTTTCTCCATTGAGGCCTGTGTTAAACTTATGATACCATAGCTCAAGTTATATAGACCTTAGGGTCTTCATCTGTATATATAGACCTTAGGGTCTTCATCTGTATATATAGACCTTAGGGTCTTCATCTGTATATATAGACCTTAGGGTCTTTATCTGTATATATAGACCTTAGGGTCTTCATCTGTATATATAGACCTTAGGGTCTTCATCTGTATATATAGACCCTGGGGTTTCATCTGTATATATAGACCTTAGGGTCTTCATCTGTATATATAGACCTTAGGGTCTTCATCTGTATATATAGACCTTAGGGTCTTCATATGTATATATAGACCTTAGGGTCTTCATATGTATATATAGACCTTAGGGTCTTCATCTGTATATATAGACCTTAGGGTCTTCATCTCTATATATAGACCTTAGGGTCTTCATCTGTATATATAGACCTTAGGGTCTTCATCTGTATATATAGACCCTGGGGTTTTTGATCTGTATGTAAACTTTATAGACCTTGGGGTCTTCATCTGTATATATAGACCCTGGGGTTTTTGATCTGTATGTAAACTTTATAGACCTTGGGGTCTTCATCTGTATGTAATGTTGTATAGACCCTGAGGTCTTCGTCTGTATGTAAACTTGCATAGACCCTCGGATCTTCATCTGTATGTAATGTTGCATAGACCCTGGGGTTTCCATCTGTATGTAAGCTTGTATAGACCCTTGGGTTTTCATCTGTATGTAAACTTGCATAGACCGTGTTATCTGCAAAAATATACAACCTGATCCTTTTCCCTCAAAAATATAACCCCTTCCCTTTCCCTCAAAAATATAACCCCTTCCTTTTCCCTCAAAAATATAACCCCTTCCCTTTCCCTCAAAAATATAACCCCTTCCCTTTCCCTCAAAAATATAACCCCTTCCTTTTCCCTCAAAAATATAACCCCATCCTTTTCCCTCAAAAATATAACCCCTTCCTTTTCCCTCAAAAATATAACCCCTTCCTTTTCCCTCAAGCTAGAATTAACCGTGATAACAGCACTGTATAATCATTGGCTTCACTCGTATGCATGTACAAGTTTAATTTATAAATGGATTTATAACAAAAGAATTCATCCTGACCAATGAAAAAATATGATAACATTTTAATGTGATATTTGTCCATTAAATTACATTTAAATACAGCCTAAGAAAATCAAGAGTAGTTTTTAACAAACAAATGTGTCCTATATTTTACAAAATTTTGATTTGCACGAGGTTTGTATATAAACTGACACCATCTGATATACCACAATATCTTTGTGACTGAATGTTGTTTAATACCACATGACATTACGGTGAGAACATGCGATTGTTTGGCCTTGAGTCAGGATAATAACAGGGATATAAATAGGGAAGTTCAAGTTGGTGGCCCAGACACGATTTTTGATAAAAAAAAATGTCTATATGTCTACTAAATTATAGGTAAAAGCTTAGTAGCCCAGACCAAAATCTAGGGGCCATGGGCGACTGGGCCCCTGTTAATTTCTGTCCCTGTAATAAGTATGGACTATTCTCTCCGTAATCTAGCACTTTAAACAGATCTATCTCGGGTTTGTTTGTCATCCAAAGGAAACTTGTTTTCAAATTGCTCATATTTTCACTCACTACATGCAATGATCAACAGTAGAGTCAGAGCATTTCAATATAAAATAATAGAGGACTTTGACTTTATGACAAAGCAAGGCTAGTAAAAAAAAACATTTGAAAATTAAGATGAGTTTTGCTTGTAAAAGGAAAATTGATTATAATTTACAGAAATCCATTTATTTAGACACGACATGTAATTGATAAAAACTAGACTCAATTTTCAGAGATTGTATACGTTAGTACGATTAGACGTGTAATTGTCACACAGAGTGATTGTTTGTTGAGGTCATTCCAAATTTACCTTATGGCCGCCCTAAAAATGATAAAATAATAATTTATGCATATTATATTTGTAACATCTAAAAACATCATCATCTACGTTTTACCTTTTGCTTTCGTTTCTGGAAATCAAATCCTTTTTAATCAATGCTTGTTAGTAACTCAATAAAAACAAACCATATCTTAAGATTGATAAAGCCAAAAAAAATATCACCATTTCTAATTACAACAAGTTAAATATAATAAAATACAAATGTATTAAATAAAAAAAACCTTTAAAACAAAGACAGTTAGTTGCTGAACACAAACAAATGGTTCACATCTAGCTCTCATCTAGGAATTTCTTAACTCTATGTAATGTGTTTTTCTTTATTTTGATCACATTATAAATTGTTGAATTTAAAATCACCTGTTGAAATGAAGAGAAAAAGTGTGACTAGTTTTGCTTAAATTCTATTTCTTTGGATTAAGATAAAAAATAAAAAAAAAGAAGAAAACAATGAATAATTTCAATTTGATCCTGAACCCTATAATGACCACTGAACCTGAACCCTATAATGACCACTGAACCTGAACCCTATAATGACCACTGAAGCCCTTAACAAAGTGTTTAACCACTAGTTAATCAGACTAAAACAGCAACACCAAGAATAAGATAGCCAGTAAATACTGGACATAAACACCACTGTAAAAACACAATAAAAAACATGTAACATACATCTTCTCCCTCCTGCTTCTCTTCATCATCTGTCGGTTCATCCTCTACCGATGGAATGGTGGATGGTGGTTTAGGCGGAGGTGGAGGTGAAGGAGATGGTGTTTCTCTAACAAAGTGGAATTCAAATTCACTTCCTTCAGACGATTTGTGAGTGGTAGCCAAAGATTCCTGAAATTAAATACAAAAACAAAATCAGATTAAATTCACACAAATACGGGAAAATGGCTTACCCCTTCAAAAATATATCTCACCATTTTAAAGCTTTTTAAAGCACATGTGTAATATTTCTTCACTTAGAAAAAATGAAATACATTGTATAAATATCTTTTGAAAAATATCAGAATACATAACAATTATGTATGATTAAGCCAGATTATATAAAAATTATGTATGATTAAGTCTGATTACATAAAAATTATGTATGATTATATCTGATTACATAAAAATTATGTATGATTATATCTGATTACATAAAAATTATGTATGATTAAGTGTGATTACATAAAAATTGTGTATGATGAAGTCTGATTACATAAAAATTATTCATGTTTACATAAAATTTTTGTATGATTAAGTCTGATTACATGGGAAAAAATCTATAAGATTAAGTCTGATTACATAACAATCCTGTAGATTAAGTCTGATTAAATAAAAATTGTGTATGATTAAGTCAGATTACATAAAAAATTGTATGATTAAGTCTGACTACATAAAAATTATGTATGATTAAATCTGATTACATAAAAAAATAATGTATGATTAAGTCTGATTACATAAAAAAATAATGTATGATTAAGTCTGATTACATCAAAATTTTGTATGATTAAATCAGAATACATAAAAAAAATATGTATGTTTAAGTCCGATTACATAAACATTTTGTACGAATAATTCTGATTACATAAAAATTATGTATGATTAAGTCTGAATAAAAATTCTACAAGACTAAGTTTGAACATAAAAAAAGTTCTTCAAGACATATTAGGAATATCTATATGATCCATGGCTCATTAAAACTGTCTCTTATGATTTCATAAATGATCTTAAAGTACAGTAATACAGTGTATTGTAGTAAATGAACAGTGATATTTCTGTGAATGAATGAGTATGTGAATTTGATGGCTGTGAATTAAATGTAAATAAGTTAGATATTGAAGAAAATGTGCTTCAAATCTCACCAATGATAGTCACTGAATGTCATAGTTTAGATTATCTCCCTTTATTCAGTTGTAGCTGGTCCTTGTTGACTTATTTTTAAGCAGATATTCAAATTTATATAATATTATTATTACTTTTTTACTCCATAGGAAATATTTACCAAACAGTTAAAAAAAAAAACAATTAAGATGAACAAAAGTCTCTTACACTGAAAAAACATATCAGAAGTCAGACAGAGAAGAAATAAACAGTAAGAAATTCTTACTTTATCTAGGATAACAATAATATTTACTAAATTAGTCACAATGTGAAGAAATCTCCAGACTATAATCATCAAATAGATTTCTGTCACATTTTCAGCCAACAAGGTACCAGCAGAATGCACTCTTTATCAAGTTTATCATGTGAAGTGAAGTGATCATGAATTTATTACTTATTTATATGTGATACAAAACATTTTCAAGCGTTAAATAAGTTATTTAAAAGTTAAGTAAGTTATTTTAAAAGTTAACTCCTTTTCTGTGACCACTCATTGTGTGTTGGTAAGAGTTGTCTACCTTAGACTGATATTTTTTTAGTGGATAGCCACTACTTGAGCTTTTTTTGGACCTGGTGCTAACTTTTGACCTCTGAAATAATGAATCTCTCTTCATCAAATTAATAACATGAAATATTTAATTGTATATATGTAATACAAGTAAGTAATAGTAAAGAGTTTCCTGTCCTCAGCTCTAATGACTGCTTTATAAAGGAACCTAGTTTTTCTTCTTGTCTTGGTGTTGATGGGCTAAATAGGATATTTATTTAGTCAAAGTCAATAATATCATTATAATCTAGGTTTTCTATAGCATATACAGTGATAAAATGTTCTCTCATGTTCAAGTTAATTTCACAATGCAACATAAAATGTTGTTCATCCTCTATTACTTTATGACTGTTCAAAATAGTAAAATACATTGATTGATTGATTGATTGATGTTTAACGTCCAGTGAGCAATTTTTCAGCTATATTCAGGACGAGAATAATTTAAACGCCACGGGACTCGAAACAAAGAAATGTGATGGGTAGGGACGGAGAATTTTGCCAGTGCAACAGGTCTCTTATGGACCACTCACCATGAACATAATACCGGTACTCATAATGAGCTGTTACACTGGGTTCTTTAACGTGCGAAGAGGGTGGCAATCTCTCAACACGGGACCTCGGTTTTATTTACGTCTCATCCGAAGGACGGGTTGGTTGTCAATAGTAAAATACAATACAGTTCATCTTCTGATAAACATATAGATAAATGGTATATGGTATGATAGCCAACTACAACAAACA
Organism: Gigantidas platifrons; assembly: GCA_002080005.1. Taxonomy (NCBI): domain Eukaryota; kingdom Metazoa; phylum Mollusca; class Bivalvia; order Mytilida; family Modiolidae; genus Gigantidas; species Gigantidas platifrons. The sequence continues at coordinate 677,693 of MJUT01056352.1, forward strand.
TTTTACAATTAGCCATTTTGTAACAAACATTTTACAATTAGCCATTTTGTAACAAACATTTTACAATTAGCCAATCTTTATCTACTGTTATTGTATATGTAAAATATGAGTTGATAAAAAAAATATGGCACCCTCTGCATTTATATTAAAAAAATGTAAAACTACATATGAAATATCTTTCTACATAATACTAGTTTTTGGATATTTTTTATTTTTTTTATTTTTTCATAATACTAGTTTTTGGAGATTGTTATTTTTGTTTATCTCTACACGATACTAGTTTTTGGAGATTCTTATTTTTGTCTATTTCTACATAATAATAGTTTTTGGAGATTTTTATTTTTGTTTATCTCTACATATTACTAGTTTTTGGAGATTTTTATTTTTGTCTTTCCACATAATACTAGTTTTTGGAGATTTTTATTTTTGTTTATTTCTACATAATACTAGTTTTTGGAGATTTTTATTTTTGTCTATTTCTACATAATACTAGTTTTTGGAGATTTTTATTTTTGTTTATCTCTACATAATAATAGTTTTTGGAGATTTTTATTTTTGTTTATTTCTACATAATAATAGTTTTTGGAGATTTTTATTTTTGTTTATTTCTACATAATACTAGATTTTGAAGATTTTTATTTTTGTCTATTTCTACATAATATTAGTTTTTGGAGATTTTTATTTTTGTCTATTTCTACATAATACTAGTTTTTGGAGATTTTTATTTTTGTCTAGATAGATCTCTACATAATATTAGTTTTTGGAGATTTTTTATTTTTGTCTATTTCTACATAATACTAGTTTTTGGAGATTTTTATTTATATTTATTTATACTTTCTTTATTGTTTATGATATATGGCAGAATAAAACACTGTTTTTAACTCCAAGATTAAAAGCATTAATTTTACTTAGTTAATAAAAAGTCAACTCAGCTCATCTTCTTCCATAAAGTATGGGTGGGCTTATGGTTGTTAATGCCACTTTCAACAATATTTCAGCTATATCATGGGAGTCAGTGTTTTTGGTGGAGGAAACCTGAGTACAAAAAAAACAACCGACCTGTAACAAATTACAGATAAACTTTATCAATGTATGAATTTCTTTTAGGCTCTGATGAGATGCTGAAAAGGTGTATGACAAGTTTTTGGATTAAACTTCAAATTTGTTTCCAACCCAAATTATGAATAGTAGTAGCATGCATTTTTTTGTTATCATTGTCAAAGTTGGGGCTTTTAATATGTCATGCAAAATTTTTTAAATAAATTTAAACAGCTGTTGAAGTAACAATTGGTGTGAAAGGACAACAACTTTCTAACGCATGTTCAATCCTTACTAATTTTTCATATTTACAAGTCCAAACAGACAATTGTTTTTAGAATAGTTTTTGCCAGAAGAAAAAAATAGTAGTCTCGGACTAGCAGACAAAAGTAAAATTGAAACCCTGTGACATCGCCCATAGCATTAGAGCAGTGATCTCTTTATGTGGACCAGACAGGCCACACACAAACTACAGCCAGCTTAATACCTGTTCTCTTAATTTCTGTAAATAATATAGCAAAGAAATAACACAGATTTCAACATTTCTAAATATCTCTATTTTACATTTGACATTTTATCAACAAAAGCAATAAATTTTATCCTTCAAAATGCATGCAAGTCAAAAATAAATATTTCTCTTTGACATTATAAAAGATTTGTTGCTAACAATTTTTAGCACAATTTATATAAACACATAATAAATAAGAGAAAAGATTACCTGATCAGACTCTATGTCAGATGCACCTTTATCCTCCACTGGTGGAAGAGGAGGAGGTGGTGGTGTAGCTTCCTTTGGAGGTATGACCTCAGGTTCAGCAGGTGTAGGTTCTGGCTCCCCCTCCTTCTTTTGTTTGGCCTTGCCCTTTGTCTTACCCTTTTTCCCGGGTGATTTTTTTGTCTTTGTTTCCTTTGGTTTACCTGTCAATATTAATCAAGAAAATCATCCACAACAGCCCCAGTAGTTTTGTCAATATAAAACTGCTTAAACAGTGCCAATCGTTTTATAAAGGTAAAATTGCTTAAACAGTGCCAATCGTTTTATAAAAGTAAAATTGCTTAAACAGTGCCAGTATTTTTATCAATGTAAAATTGCTTAAACAGTGCCAGTTTTATCAATATAAAATTGCTTAAACAGTACCAATAGTTTTATCAATGTAAAATTGCTTAAACAGTGCCAATAGTTTTATCAATGTAAAATTGCTTAAAAAGTGTCAATAATTTTATCAATGTAAAATTGCTTAAACAGTGCCAATAGTTTTACCAATAAATAATTGCTTAAACAGCACCAATGGTTTTATAAATGAATAAATTTCTTAAACAGTGCCAGTAGTTTTATCAATGTAAATTGCTTAAACAGTGCCAATAGTTTTATCAATGTAAAATTGCTTAAACAGTGCCACTTGTTTTATAAATGATATAAATTGCTTAAACAGTGCCAATAGTTTTATCAATGTAAAATTGCTTAAGCAGTGCCACTTGCTTTATCCCTGAAAAGTTGCTTAAACAGTGTCACTACATTTATCAATGAAAAATTCCATAAAAAGTACCACTAATATTAACTATAAATATTTGCTGAAAAAGAGTGTGATAAACTTAATCAAGAGAAATATTGTCATGCTGTAACTATAAACACCTGTAATATCCTGTACCAAATCACCAACAAAATATAACAAAAATACATATAGAAGAGATTAGATTATAAAAGAACAAGAGGCACAGGTATATATCTTTATACCTTACAGGTAAATACATATACTAGAACGTTAAGTTCCTATAACAGAAAGACATACTGAAAGCATGCAGGAAGAAATTATTATCTACCGGTATATACCTTACATTGACTAAGATATAGTCCTATTATAAAGAGAATAATATAAAATCATGCAAGTAATTAAAGATATATTACTGAATAATATGGGAATCCTATAGAGAAACAGGTAGTAACTTCATCATATAATTGTCTGGAGGATGCAATGTTAATACAAAGGGGGTACAGTGTTGAAGTTTTATTGGGAATAAGGTGTCTACCATACTCAGCCTTCACGCTAACCCACTTGCCCGAAGCCCAATTTTTTTTTACTAAATTTGGCTTTCAGGTAAGTAGGTGAAAAAAATTAATGAAAAGACTGCATACTTGAATAAAATGAATAATTAACAAATTATCTCCTTTACCAAGTTAGGAAAGGGAGATAATGAAATAGTTCCTAAAGACCAAAGGGAGATAATTTTATTATCTGCTTTACCTAACTTGGTTATGGCAGGCAACATTATTGACTAATGTTTGTCATTGCTATGTGAATGTCATGGAGTGTTGGCAGAATTGTCTCTTTGAGCTTAATCAGTGCATTTAACTAGAAATATTCATGTAATAATCTCTGGACAGTACTGAGGTTGTCAACGAGTTATTATTATTCCATTAAATATGTGATATAATGCTTCATAACGAGTCAACACTTATATCAGAAGTCTTATCTTGTCATTGTTTATAAAGCCAACGAAGGACATGATATCAGTATATCACACAACTTAATGGTTAATGATGAACAGTAGTACCTGTTTCTCTATAAAAGGAGGGTGTTTTCAGAGAGGAGTGTTAGTTTTGACTACAGCTACTGAGATCTCAACCTCACCCTTCTTCTTAGTTGTAGGTTTTGGGGGAGGAGGGAGACCAATTTCACCAAACAATTTCTCAAGTTCTCCTTTAGTGTTCACTTTTCCTGTTAAATCAAAACATTTCACATGTCAATAAACTATTAGTTTTAAATGTTTATCTCCTTAGCTGTTGGTGTCTGCCAGGGATGATAGCTACCATGAGTATCATAAAAATAAAACCAAGTACAGTCAAATCTGCCAATGCAGTCACCTCTATTAAGCAGTCACCTGTATTAAAAGATCATCTTTTTCTTGTCCTGTCATAGAAAATTTCATATGAATTGAACCTCTTTTAAGAGGTCACCTGTCTTATAAGGCCACTTCATCTTTGTCCCAAAGATGACCTCTTAATACAGGTTTGACGGTATCTTTAAACTTGCACACATGATAACTTTTTTATGCTGAAAATAAAAACATTTATCCTGCACTGACTTTATTTGAGCAGTGAAATTGCACTGACTGGAAAAATATGTAAAAATATTCAAAAGAAACATGACAATGGGTATATGGATATTAAGGTGGTACCTAACACTACAGGGAGATAACTCTTTAAAATCAGTTGAACGTTTTGATCATATGATGTTTGGATGCAGATTTCAAGCATCTCAGTGATCAAAACCACAGAGAGAAAAGCTGCTATGTGGCTAGTGAATTTATAGCTCAGAGTCTGTTGGTTGGAATTTGTTAAAATTTTGATATTTATTACAGTGGATATATTCAAACACACTGCCAAAAAAATAAGAAAATAGAATGAGCAGATCAAATTTTACCTGATGTGTAAGGTACCACCTTAAATCAAGTTAATATTGTGCTATAAAAATATGTAAAATATCTTCCTTACCTATCTTGTAAGGGGAGATAACTTACTAATTAATGTTTTTATTCATGTGAAGTCTGGCAAAATATAAAATTAATCAAAATCAAGTGATGTTAAATATCATTTTTAAAAACAAAATCTGGGTTTTCTGCCAAACATCTGGTGTAATAAAACAAAGCTAGATGGCAGATTTATAACATCAGTATAGAATGTTATAAACTTTAATTTGATCTAAATATCAATTTAGAAAAGATATAGAAAATACAGGGTCACTGAATGTTTAAATTTAGAATAAAGAGCTGTGAAATCTTATTATTTCATAACTTCTGACTTCATGAAACCATAGAGATTACAGAGAAAATCTTCTTCTTAATTTGTTATATGTAAAAGTAAAAAGTACAATTCTTTCAAAATTGACTCTACCAGTAAAACAGGAATAACTATAAATACAATTGTGTATTTAGATTTGTTTTAATAAGGGAAAGTAATTATTTCTTTAAATTAAAACAAGACAATTTATGATGAAAGAAAATGGTGTGTTAAATTGCAAGATTTGATTCATTAAAATAAGATAATTTTGAAATGATTAATAGATATAAATGAATCTGACATGATTTATACACAGATTTAAAGCCACCATCTACCTTAAACATTAAAATCAGAGTTTAAATCAAGTGACATTAAAGTACAAACATGTAGCCTTTGCATGGATCTGTAAAAAATCTGGTTGTATTAAATATTACATAGGAAATCAAGTGATATTAAACTCCATGGACAAATCTGCAAAAAGATACAGTCATATTATTAATGTGACATCTGTAAGAGTTATGTGTTGTCGGCCTCTGTGCATTCTCACCCAAATCTGGAGGAGGTATTGCCTGACTAGTACTGTCAAATTTCTTTGATTTCTGTCCATGATCAAGAGCTTTTCCATTACTTGGTGGCAGTGGTGGCTGATTTGAATCCGTGATGGGTGGCGAATCTGGATCCTTCTTTTTTGGTGATGGTATTTTTTCTGTATTAAGAAATCTTCATACAGAATGGTAACATTTATTTTAAAATTGTGGTAATACCCACACTTATGTTTACATTAGAGGGGTCGTCTATTCTTAAACTGTGGGAATACCCACACTTATGTTTACATTAGAAGGGCCATCTATTCTTAAACTATGGGAATACCCACACTTATGTTTACATTAG
>MJUT01056352.1:692907-716769 GCA_002080005.1 Gigantidas platifrons
ATCTCTCTATGCTACAGTTCTGTTTTCACTGTTCACACTCTCCTGAGCTCTTTATAATTATAAAGTATTACATGTTCTAATTGTTCTGCTTCACTGATCTTTTCATAAAACATCAAACTTTTATAATCAACACTAGTCTTCTCATTACCTCCGGTGTCTTCATAGATTTTTTTAGAAGATTATTATTTAGCCTTTTGAATTTCATGCTAATAGTTATGGCAGCCATATTGGATGGATGTCATCACTACAAAAATTCTACGGTTGTCGTCATAAAGATCTGGTTGACCGTTACGAAATATCCATATCTCAAATGACAATGGATCTTTTCCTTTTTACACAGAATATTTCTTTCTTTACCAATGACAAGATTTTTATTGGACTTGACTATATATATATAAGTAACATGGCTGGTGTCTTGTAAGAGGCAGGAACTGCTTACCCTTTGCGAGCATCTGGGTTCACCCCCCCACCCACCCATATTTTGGAAAGGTCAAGTGTTGCTCATTTTTTTTACATTTTAAGGTGTGTTTTTTTGCTTTGTTTGTCATCCTACTGTGTCTTGTGTGCCAGTGTCTCTGGATTGTCCATTGTTGATTGCCCCTTCAGTTTTCTCTAGTGTTTATTGTTCTGTGTTGTGTTTTGTTTGTCTTCCCTCTGTGTCTTGTGTGCCAGTGTCTCTGGATTGTCCATTCTTGATTGCCCCTTCAGTTTTCTCTAGTGTTTATTGTTCTGTGTTGTGTTTTGTTTGTCTTCCCTCTGTGTCTTGTGTGCCAGTGTCTCTGGATTGTCCATTCTTGATTGCCCCTTCAGTTTTCTCTGAAGTTTATTTCGACAAAAGCACTTGTCACACCTGTTTTTTTTTTTTTGTCCAATATCACATCATCCTGTTTTTGTGAAAAATACAATGGGATCAAAAGCACATTATTTAAACCTCACCATTCAGATATTAAACCTATTGAGTTTTCATTCATTCTTTTACAACAAACTATTACATCAAATTAAGGTTTTTTTTGTCTGTGGTCTTGGATTCCAATAATAAATGTACACAATAACTTGTCAATTTACTGTATTAAAATTTTAAAGTGTTGTTAGTTTACAATTGATACCTTTTCAACTTCTTCAACAGCTTTCTTGAATTCATCCTCCGGTTCTTCAATTTCAACATCCTCTTCTGACTTTGACCTCTCAGACTTTTGTGATTTATGATCTTCCTCCTCCTCTGTAATAGATTCACCCACAACTGACGGAGGTTGTGATTTACTTCCCTTGTCTGACATTTTTTCTGATGATGCTTTATCTGACAATTTTTCAGAAACCTTGCTGGAATGTGTTCTAGCTGATCCTACTTTTGAGCCAGCATCTGACGAGCCTGTTTTGCCATAATTAATCACTTCAAACTCTCCAATGTCAACATTAGACTGTCTATCAGTAGGTATTGTGCCAGACTGTTTAGTGCCGTCTGCAAAGCATTAGATATAAATAGCAGCATAAACACACACAAACAAAAACTAGCAAACAAACAAAAATATGGCAAGGCAGATCAAGGTTAAGGTAGAGACCCACATTTCATACTAAAATAATTTGTCATTGAATTTCCTTAAAACTGGCCAGATTTATTGCTTTTGTGGCAGACTTTAAGGAATTTAATTTAAAAATATAGGTCACCAGACTAATTTTCAAGATATAAAGCATTTAAATCTTCAACTTCTATAATGCATTGTATGTCAAATGTATAAATTCTCCTCAAAATTCTTGAATAGCGAAAAATCATGTCATCAAAATTTTTTAAATTTTTATATAATATGGTGCATTTTCAGAAGTGTAAAGAAAGCCTGGGGTCATGATATTAAAAACTTCAATATTAAACAAAAACATGCAAAACTCATCATATTCTAATATCATTTGAGACATGATTACCTCCCTTGACGAAATGTTTCATATAACATTTTAAACATATAATGTATTATTGCCAAGAAATTACTGTATTAAATTTGTATTTCAGTTTAATTTGAGAACTTGTACAAATCATATGTAGAAAATTCAAAAAGCAAAATACCTCGTAAGAAATACTGCAAACATAATTATTAATTATTACCACATTTTTATTCAATATTCTTAAAAGTCATGTGACTAGTGTCAGTCTCTACCTTAATACACACACAAACCTCTTCTGAGGATTTAACAGGAGAGTTTGCCTTAAAATAAAGGTGATCATGTCAAAATGTTATTATCTATGAGTGATAATTTTGACTGTAGTCAATATTCCTTGAAATTTAAGCCCTATAAATAAGTGATGACTGATTCATATATTGTAAATAACTGATATATAAATAATATAATATAATTCGGTTGTTTCGAATCATGTCAATTCCGACCCCGTTCCGTCTTTTTCGTGTCTTGACATCTGAACAAATAGGCAGGCGACTTCCGGTATTTACGCTATTACTGTGACAACGTCAGCATATCATAGTCGTAGATGCGGTAGATTATAAGTAATTGTAATATGGAGACGCCAAGGAAACCGCTGAATAAATACTGGTGTTCGGTACCCCACTATCTGTCTTATATAAGAAATATATACATAAAGGCAGATCGTTTTCCTTTCATGATGCTGACAGCCGCAAATAAAGAAAGAAAACAAATTTAATTTTAAAGAATTATTTGTCTCTGCGTTGAAGTCTTTGATACAAATAAAATAATTTAATTGATATCTGTCTTTTACAGAAAATGTTAAGATATTTTTCACTTGAGAATCGAACGTTAAAACAGCACATATCGATTGGAGTTTTTGTTTTGTACATTGACACCGGAAACTCAGGGCCTTTAGGTCCATCGAAATCACGTGATCTGGCAAACGAAAATAACAAAATTTTGACGGAATGGAAATGATTCGAAACAACCGAATTTAATTTGATTTGAATACTGCAATCTGATTGGCTGATCCCCCTTGTAGCAGTGCTAGCAAATATGGTGCCAATCATTTAGAATAATTTCTTGGAACATTTTAGCTAATCGTATTTGTCTAGTTACCTTAATAAATTATCATCCGTATTAAAAGCGTTGCCATTTCCTGTAATGCCACTATTTTTGCCTTACGAAATTAAATTTAGTTTTTGCCGCCATCTTGGATTCAAAAGCTAGCAAGAGCTACGTAGCGGCTAGGCTAGCTTTCTGTTCAATAGGATTTTTCTACGTAGCTTAACCTAGCAGCTACGATGTTGAACGCACCCCAGGAATTAAAGTGATCAGCTGACAAATCATATTTAAAATTTCAGATTATCCACTGGTAATTAGTACCAATATAAACTTGATTATAATGAATTAAATTGACCTACTTCTTACATTTGATTAGGTTCAAATTCTTATATATACTTCAGTTTAAATACAGTTGTTGAAATATGAAAGGTAAAACAGTAACATTTGAATGCTTAATTCATTCAAGGCCAAGTTCCCCCTTTTTCCTCAAAATTTGTGTAATTAACTGAATTCAGGAATTTTCTCCATAAAAACATAACTTTGCTTTGTAATTTGTAAACAGATATATTTAACAAATAGGAAAGCTCATAATTCTAACTCAACAGATTAGGAAAACTATTGTATCTAGTAAGAAAAAAATCTGTCCAAAATTGATCTGTAAATATCTAAAGAACTAGAAATCTAATTAGTGTTACTAAAAATGTCATGACTGATAACATATTATGTTACACCAATAAATAATCACACTATTCTATATCATTTACCATTATAAGCAACTGTTAAATATCAACATTTGTTAATTTTGCATTTATCAATTAATTTTTACTCCATGTAAGAATCATGTAAATATTTCATAATAAATAGAATACAGGTGCATTGCAACTTTTTCCAAAGTAATCTCCATTTTGTTTTAAATTTTCAGTTCTTTCTATTTTAATAAAATAAAAATAGCATATCTAATTAATTATTATTAAAACTGCCTCAGGCATAGGTGACTTTAGCCGATTTTGGCTTAGTTTTATTCCTTCCAAAAGTTAACTTTATATTATTTTGCTGTCCAATCTGTCGATTTTGAGCGTACCTGATGAAGGTTATTCCAGAAATGCGTCGTGCGCCCTAAATTTGATATCAATGTTTTTATTATTATGAATGTGTTTTATATAGAAAGATTCTAATTCATCAAACTTCATTGGGTTCTAAAGTCATAAACACATGAAAAGTTAAATTTTGTTTCTTATCATGCTACAAACCACTGCTTAAATGATTCTTAGATGAAATGTTATTTAGAATATAAGTCAAAAGTTTTAACAGGTACAAGCAAACATAAGAACTAGACAACTTTTATCATGCTACACACAGAGCAACACAAACAGCTTCAGATGCTTCAGATCAAAGAACAACAACTCATTCATAAAGTTTTCAAAAAATTGACAGAAGTACGAGTTAGCACCTTCAAGTTCACATGTGACAAAGGAAGTATCTACATAAAGATTAGGCATGAAGATGACCTCTGTTTTATCAGATGAACTGACCTTTAATTATTTAATATTAAACAAGATTGTGCAAAAATGTCCTGTTGATTATTGCCTGTTGAGTATCTATATGTCTGAGTATGTAAAGAATACTGATCTGTCTGGAGTATAAGAATAGTTTGAGGAGACAAGCATAACAAAATAGGAAAATACAGTCCAAGAATATGCTCTGCTTCATAAGAAAATAGTGTTGTGCTTATATTGGGTGGCTCACGTCATCCAATTTCTTGCTTCATGCTGAGATTACTTATTTTATTTATATAGAACGCCTTCTACAAATGAACATAATTAATGTATGAAATGAGAATCGTACAGTGCATTAAATATGTTAATGAGGAAGGCGTGGCTATATATGATCTGTAATATGAGAATCAAGTCTTAACCAATGAAATGTTGGCATGATTGGCAATGGTATAATTTCCCGTGAAATTTCTGTACAAGTGTTTTCATTTCTGAACAGTCTGACGTAAGAATAAGGTGACAAAATGTTGGGAGGTACCATTGAATGCCTAGATTTTATTGACAGCAATGATATCACATTGTCTCAGTATTCTGACGAGGTGGAGGAGTTAATAAACTGAAGAAAATAAACCAACAAACAAGATGTTGCATGCTACGTCGTGCTAAGAATACCCCCACACGTTCATTTGTAAGTCACACGGTAAACGGGAAGTAGATGTGCGGTAAACCTGGAAAGGGGAGACACAGTACAAGTCACCATGCCAAAGCCATATATCAAATATAAAATCATTTCTTCCAGTAGAAGCTGAGATACCTGTTACGAAAGTGTGAACGGACGGACGGACAAGGTGATCCCAATATAGCCCCCTCTCTATGAGTGGGGGTATAATAAATCCTACATGTATCAATGAAAGGGGCGTTTGGTTAACAATTATGATAGAGTTTAAGTAAGCCTTAACTGTCCAGTATCGCATCAGATAATACAATAGATTTAGCTTCTCCCATCTACTGTAGTTACAATAGACACTTGTACACACTGTCTCAAACAGTATAGATTTAACTCCTCCCATCTACTGTAGTTTCAATAGACACTTGTACAGTACAGTAACTAGAAAGTCCATCGGCTGTTGTACTCCTCTTTGATTATTTAAATAGAATAAACTAAAAGATCAAAGGAAAAACTTAAAACTCATATTACAAACTGGTGATAAATGGTCATATGCTATGTTTAATCCCATGAGACACTATAAAACAACACAACCATTCACAATGTTTCTTAATTTCAAACCAGTAAAAGCTGAATACCTAATTTATCTTTGTAATACATTTAAGAGTAGTAAACTTATTATTACATTTATCTTTGTAATATATTTAACAGTAGTAAACTTATTATTACATCTATCTTTGTAATACATTTAAGAGTAGTAAACTTATTATTACATTTACCTTTGTAATACACTTAAGAGTAGTAAACTTATTATTACATTTATCTTTGTAATACATTTAAGAGTAGTAAACTTATTATTACATTTATCTTTGTAATACATTTAAGAGTAGTAAACTTATTATTACATTTATCTTTGTAATACATTTAAGAGTAGTAAACTTATTATTACATTTATCTTTGTAATACATTTAAGAACTAAACTTATTATTACATTTATCTTTGTAATACATTTAAGAGTAGTAAACTTATTATTACATTTATCTTTGTAATACATTTAAGAGTAGTAAACTTATTATTACATTTATCTTTGTAATACATTTAAGAGTAGTAAACTTATTATTACAAAGACTAAACAAGTTGATTCTAAACTCTGTGCACTCTGGCCACAAAACAGTGTGCATTTATGAAAGCCAAGAAATTGATTTAACAGAAAAAAGGGGAAAAATGAAAGAAAAACCTCAAATTCAGGAAGTGTACAATAAGAACACATACTCTTGGCAACAGGAACATAAATATGTCCCTCTTTGACCCCTCCCATGGCAGCTGACATTTGACTTTTAGATCTGACAACATTTTTGCCGGTCTCCTCGTCCCTTACTACTTCTATGTCATCAGGAGTGATAGAGTTATTCTTCAGAGCTTCCAGTAACTCAGGACTCAGCTCAGCATCATCAGGTATTACAGGGATAGATTCTCCATCTGTATTTGACACTGCAGTTAAAAACAAAGAGAATTAAACACTGAAATAAAATACTAAACAGACATTGAAGGATATGTATCACATATATAGCGGGTAAGTGGTTGGGTGATCGCTGTTTAACGTCAAGTCAGCAATTTTTCAGCTACCTTTTTTTATTATGATAAAATGATGATGAATGCTTTCTACTTAACCAACCTACTGAGCTTGAATAGTGAAATATCAGTGAGCAAGCAAAAGTGTTGACAAATTATCCTCAATCTGGGACAATGAAGTCCTGTCTCATATGCTGGGTGTATCGGGAGAAGCAGCAAATACCAATTTATAATCTTTGGTTTTAAATGATTGGAAATCAAAACCATGATTTTCTCAGACCTGATTTTACGCAGCCAACAAAAAAGCAGAAATCAGCAAGTGGAAAGGGGGGGGGGATAAAAAAAAAAATCAGGTCTGTTTTCTGCATTTGTGACGAGCATGCTAACCATTATATCACAGAAGCAGTCTCAGATTTTCTCATTTGTGACGAGCATGGTAACCATTATATTACAGAAGCAGTCTCTGACTTTTTTCACTTTAAACAATATTCTTTAACTCACACTAATTCTTGTTACTTCTATTCTAGAAAATTATATTAGATGTACAGTCATCAGACAAAAGTATTTCAACATTACCAATTTTCCATATATATTTAATATGAAACATCAAATGTTTTTTTTTATCAGCAAAAACAGAGATTTAAGAAATAATTCATGGCAGGCATAGAGTTGTGCAAATTTACACATGGGCTGGGTCTTTATATTCTAATTTTAACCCGAGCGAAAGCGAGGGGCAAAATCTAAGAATATAAAGGCCCAGCCCATGAGTAAATTTGCACAACTCTATGCTTGCTATGAATTATTTCGATTCTAATAGGACAAATACAGTAATTTTTAACCTTTCGTGAACTGTATACACACAGCATTTGGTGGCTGTTCCATTTACCTCCTTCGGAAATTTTGAATTGATTTTGAATTATTTGTTTTTGAACGAGATATTTTAAAACAATAAAACAATATTTTAAAAAGCTTACCTTGAAAACTTATTTTAGTTAAATTGTATCAAACTTGAAGCATACACAAAGCCAAATAAAATCTTTACGTTTCAAACTGGAAGTCTTCATATGACGCCAAGTTGAAGTTATGTTCCAAAGTTGTCAATAATATTTCGCGGATTTTTTTCAGTTTACAATTGTTTGTGTATTGTATGATGCTCTCCTTGGGTATTTCTTTAATAGTATTTAGCGTCGAAAACAAACACGATGTCCAAGAATAAGAATTATATGGATTAAACAACTGTGTTTTTAGGAAATTATGTATGTATAAACTCCGACAGCTCACTCACAAAATTTCACAGAGGGAGTCACATGGAACAGCCAGATTTGTTGTGTACCGCACTTGCGCTAAATATAGAGATATTGAGTAATATCGTGTGTGCCGTTTTATAGACGTCTTATTAGAATTCAATACAATTTTATAAACTAAAAATTTGTGAATGCAAAATTTAAATATAAAACTGATTTTATTTTATTTTGTTCTAAACGCAATATAATGATAGTACATTTGTAGACAACAAATTTAAGACCATTAAAATTTGAAAAACAACCTTCTAATAATTATTTTAAATTACATACTTTCCTACTTTGTTGAAAAAAAAAAATTAAAATCAGAAATGAATTGATTCAGGATATTTTCTTTTTAATTGTAGCTTTACATGGAATAAATAGGGGAAACTGAGAGCATCCATATAATTTTGTCCACTGTTTGTACATTCAATTAATACATGAAATGTGTTTTCAATGCCATTCTTACACTATTAGTTCCAGCATTGATAAAAACTATTGTTCTCAAGAAAAACAAATATTGCTAAACATGATTTTTTTTTCTTTCTGTGTCAGAAAAGCCTACTAATGTTTTATCTGCCAAATGTTCTATAAATAACTGCATATTATACAGAAGACTTCACTCTAAACCTCGCCAAAGAGGAATCCCCACATTTTTTTTTTTTAATTTGGCACCTTTTAACAATATTGTTGATACTTACAGGCAGTTTGAAGTTTCTCTTTAATAAGATCTTTATATTCTCCAGCAGTGGGTCCAGCACTCTTACGACCATTTTCTGCGGCTGACTTTAGGGCAGCCTACATAACAAAGCAAGAATCTAATCATTATTAAACTGTCCGATGGTAGTTAACGTAAATAATCCTTAAGTTGTCAGCTTATATAAAATAGTCAAAATAAAATTATAATTCAAACTGACCAATTACAGCCAATTTAGCAAAATTAGTAAATTAGCATTACCTACACAGAAAAGGCAATCTAATTTAAAAAAAAAAAAAAAAGAATGGTAGATCTCATTTTAAATTCATGAACAATAAAATGTGAATTAAAGGGATATTAAAGCTCATTTTAACATATATTTTTTCAACTTGTGACGAAGGTTGTTTCTTTTCAATTTAATTGTAAAAACAATCCAAAAATACTTTGCACGCCCATATAATCCCCAATATCGTTAAAATATCACTTAAAAGGGTCGAAATGAATTTTTGTCCAGGAAGCAAAAATTCAATTCAAGGCAAAGACCGCAAGATATGACAGAATTATCAACGAATTATGTCACTTTTACAAAGTTTCATTGATAAAAACTGGGTTAATGTTTCATAAATATCATTTATTGAACCAATTGCAAGTTTTCATGAGATACAAAAACTTACCATTTATGAGCTTTAATATCCCTTTAAAATATCCTGGAAATTATCAAAATAAAATATCAAAAGTTTGTAAATAATTTTTCCACGATGGGATATCATTGCCTTGTACAGACTTGTGTCTAGACCATTAATGATCATGTGATAGAAAACTAAACTAGATGTGAGTGTTCTTACGTCTGTGTCTTGTACGTCTTGTACAGATTGGCTCCGTGAAATGATACGGGGGGCATTCTTTTCCAACCATAACTCTGCAGCTTGCTATAAAATGTCAGTGGCAAAAATATTAAACAAACAACAAAAACCAAGCATATTATCAAATTACTGCATGTTTAGGCTTGTTGTAGTTAATGTTTAGATTATCATACATGCCTCAAAACAAAAAGTATGGAGAGGTGGGCAATCCTTCATGCCACCAGTGGGATATCTCTGAAGGGAATGCTTATAAGACATGCTAATTCAGCTAAATTTAGTAGATATTGAGCAAAAAGTTTTCTTATATCACAATTAACAATACAATGACATTCCCCACATTTATCTGATAAATATTAGAGAACATTCTCATAAAATTGGAATTGTGAGTCTTGAAAAAAGGTTCAAAAGTGGGAGAAATATCTGGATGTCTTGAATTTTCAGTCTGCCTTGTCTAAAGAGACACATGATGGAACAAGGGATTCTAGATTTTAAATATTGAAAGGTTCCAGTATTGTATAAATCTTGTTTCTTGACTAATCATTCAGAACTGATATTTGACATTAGTTGAGTAACCAATACGTTTACTCATTAAAGACCAGTAGTTCCTCATATATGAAATAATTATCCATACAAGAATTTTTTTATAATTCAAAATTTAAAGGGGCAGGGATGATAATGGATACTTTAATTTGACTTGGCTGTACATATTAGTCATCAAGCTAAATACTGTTTTATTTGTAAAAAAAAACCAACAATAATAACAACATAAATAGTATTATCATATGAAAAGCAAATTAATGGGTGACAATACGTTTGCACTCATTCCAGACAGGAGATTGCACGATTGCGCACAATTCACCTGTATTTTAGTGTTACGTTTGCACACACTACCTTTCCAATATACCTGCATAATTTACTACGTTTGCACACACTTAAAATTATATACTTCAAGTGAATAGTATTTCCTATACTTATATCTGTATGATTTATATAGAACTGGTATTATTTAATATACATTATTTATTCTGAAATAAAATTTTGATTTGGAAACATGTAAAAATTTGTCACCAACAGAGGGAAACCTGGCCTTCTATATGATGGTTTTCAGTATAGAATCCATAGAGAAGCTAAATAAACGAGAACATGGCGAAGTACTAAAAATAAATGCAAGGCAACATGCACTACCGATCTCAGTGACATAATGGTGTGAGACAGCCGATTCAAGCATAACCATTCTGAGCCAGATGAGAGATCGATTCAAAGACATAAAGTTCGTCAAGAGCACAAACGAGAGGCCTCGGATGAACCGGGAGAAAGACCTAACAAGATTATTATGACAAAAATTGCAAAGCAGGACACAACAGATCTTTTGCCAGGCGATGCTAAATCGGTCAGACAAGCCATATACACAGGAGACTAACGGAAGATGTACTGTCACAAATGAAATAAGTTTAGATTAAACTTAAAATGTGCGCTAACGTTAATTTCTAAATGTGCGCAAAGGTAGTACGTTTTTGTGCGTAAATGATATATGTGCGCAAACGTAAATTCAAAAATGTGTGCAAACGTGTTTCCACCAATTAATGGCATTAGAATCATCAAATGAGTGTGGACATAGGATTGATACTTTTAAACAGGGACACAGTTTGTTCACAGATGAAATTAGGGAAAAATAAAATACATTATATTAAGCATTTGTTACAATCACAAGTACCAATTTTGGTTACAACAGCAAATACAAAGTTTTGTTACAACTGCAAATATAACTCATTTTATGTTATAAAATACAAATAGCAATCTATATTACAATCAAGACTCATTTTTGGTACAATAAAAAAAGACACCCCCACAAAAAAACTTTGTATATCAATAGCTGTACAAAGTTAATAACCATGATTTCTCAATAAATGATTGATTACCCTAGCATCTTTTTCTATATCTTGTCCACTGTCACTACGACTGAGAGTTGAGGCAGCTATCTGTCTGGCTGTGTTCTCTAAGACATCAATGATATCTTTCTCAGAGATCTGTGATTGCATAGATTGTCCAGAACCTAAAATGTATCATACTTACAGATCTCTAATTAATTATGCATACAGTATAACATTGATGACAGTTTATGTCACAGTATAAGACAACTCCAAAATAATACAGTGAAACATGTCTAAATAGAACCCTGAGAAAACAGAATACCTGCCTAATCCAGACAGACTTTACAGTCCTATCTACTGAACCCTGAGTAAACTGAATACCTGCCTAATCCAGACAGACTTTAACAGTCCTATCTACTGAACCCTGAGTAAACTGAATACCTGCCTAATCCAGACAGACTTTACAGTCCTATCTACTGAACCCTGAGTAAACAGAATACCTGCCTAATCCAGACAGACTTTACAGTCCTATCTACTGAACACTGAGTAAACAGAATACCTGCCTAATCCAGACAGACTTTACAGTCCTATCTACTGAACCCTGAGTAAACAGAATATCTGCCTAATCCAGACAGACTTTACAGTCCCATCTTTTAAATATCTATGTAATTTGAACCTGTCTAAACTGAACAAATTCTTCAGTCTCAAAGGGATTTAGTTTAGACATGTTTTACTGTACCATATTGGTCTGACTGTAAATAATTACTTGGTTAAGTATTAATTAATGTTTTAATAAGTAAATGAACAGAACTTAAATTAGAACATTACAGTGTCCAGAGATTTATGTTGGTGAGACAACATTAACACAGATCAGATTTGTTGTAATGCTACAGAACAATAAAGTTATACAGTTTTATTATATATCAGGACAATTACTCCAGATCTAAAGAATGTATAAATGAAATCAAAGAAGTATTTCTTAAAATAACAAAAGAAAATTACATTTATATTTTAAAATTTTGAAAGAGAGAGAAAGAGAGAGAGAAAAAGAAAGAAAATACAAAAATCTAAAAATATGTTTTATATATGAATATAAAAGAAGTTAGTTTTACATTGAGGTTAATGCAAAAGTACAAATAGTGTATTTTCTGTACTTTTTGAGGGCTATTAATTCAACATTACAAGTTTTGTCATAAATGATACATACCCTGGTTTAATGTAATTATTATCTTTACCTAGACATCTAATAGTTATCGGTAGACAGATCTATGTCTGAAAATTGTTTGCATGAAATATTATTTTCAGAAAATATACCAAATCCATGTACGATGAAACTGAAATAAAGTTTCTACCGACAAATTAATTAAGAAATAATTCATGGGCCATGATGGGGGCTTGAATATATACTGATTTTACCACAGGTTGGCCCTTTATGCCAAATATTTTACCCCGAGCGATAGCGAGGGGTAAAATATCGGCATAAAGGGCCAGCCTGTGGTAAAATCCAAATATATTCAAGCCTCAATGAATTATTTCTATTCTAATAGGATAAATACGGCATTTGAACAGCCAAAGCAAATTATGACGTTGCCGATCAGCTGATATACCAATATACGCATATTTTACCACGGGTTTGGACCCGAAGCATTTGAAGGACATCATATTAGAATCCTATTTATAGATTAACACCAGAAAAATATTCCAGTTATATACCCTAAATATAGATACATGTATGAGGTAACAAACCAACAGAGATTATAACATATATCATTTAATTTACTGTCAACATACAGTTTAATACATTAATTCATAAAAGCATTAAATATAATAAATAAATAAATAAACAAACAAACAAACATACAATCTTTTGTGCTCTGTTAGTCTTTTAACACATGCTGTGTGGAAAATTACACTGCAATAAAAATGTGTAAATAAAAGAAGAACTCTGTGATTACTGTAGAATAATAGTGAATAAGGATCTGTTGTTAATGCAGACGTACTGTCAATTCTTGTGGTGCAAAAAATGTGAGTTCTTCTGGTTCAAAATGGTGTAATGTTGTCACACACCACAGCACTTGCTAATTTTACAGTGAAAACAAACTTATTGCCCTTAAGCCTCATTTTCATACATTTCTGATTTTTCTTCAGATGAGTTATTTAATCATATTGAGAGTTATTGGTGGAACCATTACCTTTACCAAAGATAGCCAATCAGCTGGTTAAAGATTCATGGCAATAAACAAAAGATAATTAAATTTTTATTTTGGTCCTAAAAGATCCACACAGAATTATTTTAGCTTTTATATTTAATACCAATGAGGAGAGCTACTAGTAGCCTCTGGCTGTATGTAATCCTCTTGAAACAAATAAAGAATTAAATTAAATACCAAAATACTTTTAAAACCAGCTCTGAAATGATCTTATTCTAAATTGTTTTAGTCTCTTTAAATATATATATATATTAAATATATATCTTATACCTACATACAAGACTAAATCTAGTTAACCTATCTATGATAAAGTGAAATCTATTTCTCTTAATATGTGTATGAATCTGTGAATATTACATGTGTAAAAACACCAAGTGCTGTGAATCTGTGACACACATGTACCATACCTCCACGTCCAATTTGATCAGGAGATTCTGACTCAGCCGGAGCTTTGGAGGAGGTAGAACCTTCTTTGGAAGGAGAAGGAGGTTGTTCATTGGTAATAGGAAGTTGTTCATTGGTAGGAGTGAGTTGTTCATTGGTAATAGGAAGTTGTTCATTGGTAGGAGTGAGCTGTTCACTGGAAAGAGGGAGTTGTTCACTGGTAATAGGAAGTTGTTCATTGGTAGGAGTGAGTTGTTCACTGGTAAGAGGGGGTTGTTCGTTGGTAAGAAGGGGTTGTTCATTGGTAGGAGAAGAAGCTACTTCCGATCCAGTTGGAATAGAAATAGTTGTTTGGCTACCTGGACGTGAAGGGGCTACTGTGCCCAGAGGCGATTGAGTCTTGTGTTCACTTTGTTTATCTGATTCTTTTTCTTCTGTTGGAGGGACTGTCTCCTCTTCCTCTTCCACTTCCTGTATAGGTGGAGTTACTACTCCTTTGGATGATGCTGAATCCTGTTCTTTCTCAACTTCCTTTAGAGCTTCTACAAGTGGCGACCCCTGGTGTTCATCATGATGACTGGACGTTCTAGAAACACTCTGAATGGAAATCTTAGATAACCTGCCTTCTTTCCTCGACAAATTACTCCCTCTACGTTCTACATCAGACATACTTGATCGTCTTCCTTCTTGACTTTTTATACTCGTCTTACTTGCAGACCTCATTTCTAACTGGGACATACTTTTCCCCTTTGATAATCTGCTAGAAGTTTTTACAACACTGTTTCGTTCACTGACATCATCAAACACTTCCACTTCCTCATTAGATAGTTTAGAAATGTGTTCTTCATTATCTTGACCTACTGGTATATGTGTGTCTGGTTCTGTTGCTGGGGCTTCTGTACCCTCGTCGTGACTTATCTGTGACACCACACGTATCTGGCTGTCATGAGCAGTTCCCGGTGGAACATTAGGAATGGAAATGTGTGCTGACTTCTCAGGGCTTACTGCCCCTTCTATTCCCTCTTCTGTCTGTTCTGTAGCTCTACTGAGTATTTGAGTGTATTCTTTTGTGTTTTCATCTAAAACGTAAGTTAATACAATATTGTCTTGTTAACAGTATAGAAAGCTAAAACAAATTACAGTTCACAGAATTAGGAGAAATTAAGACCATGGTACAATAGACGGAGCTTAATTTTGCACATGCTAATAGAGATTTATATAAATGTATAGAAATTTAAGAGTTGTAACATTTAATCATGTTCTCTAAAGACATGCTTCCTTGTAAACCAAGTTACAAATGTATACTTTAGTAGTATAATATTTCCATAATGACAGGAACATTATTAAACAACAATAGATATATTAATGCATAAAGAAAATAATTGATCATTATACATATTACATGCATGTTGAAACAATTGGCTGGAAAAACAAATATATCATATTATTTGTAAATGGTAAATCTCTTGTTTCAGGAACAAATGCATCATGGGAAGACATACACCAAAATTTGAAAATGATGTTATACCATTGGTCATAGACCAATTTATTATAAAATGTTTAACCAATGATATTATTTTCATGTATGGAAGTTCTATAATACAATGACTTCTGAAATGACAAATACCACTCACACAATCTGATATATATATATTATAGGATTATATAAATCAACTGAAAACACTTTCATACTTTCAATTTTCAAACACAAAAGGAAATATGTTTACACAAGTAACTGCAGAATTAACTTTTCCAATTATATACAAAATTTCCAATGCATGAAAATTTAAAGAAAATTTTTTGTTATCAAGTTATTCCTTCAATTATATATCTAATCAATAAAAATTAACAAAACTTAATTTATTACTATATGTTACAATAAAACAACATAATTGCTACTTTTGTTTCTATCTATTAAAAAAAACTGTTCAGAAGAACATTCAGTTTGCGTAAAGAATTTAAAACGTGTGGTTTTATCATTATTATTATTTTTGTTTTTCAAATTCTTTGCTTGAAATTTTTTTGAACTGTAGTTGTAAAATAGGAAATAGGTGAATTATCTCCCTTTAGCCAAGTTAAACACTTTTAGTTAGTTCACTAACATTACTGTTACCAAACATGTTTACGTCCTGAATACACATATAGCTGAAATACTGCTAGCTGGACATTAGGCATTAATCAATGAATCACTCAATCATGTTAAAGGGAGATAATACAATATAAACAAATAATAAAAATTTCAATTTTATTTCTAAAATATGAAAATGTCTTCAGAAAGGAAAAGAATTTCTGCTTAAACTGTTAGCTAACAAGGGATAAAGAAAGGTAAGATTTAGATGCCATACAAAATAAGTAGTTTTGTTCATACTGCCACTTTCAAGACTAGAAAATAGTGAAAACATTTTTACACAAAATATAATAATTCAACATCTGTGTATTTTCCTCAATTAATTAATTTTTTGCAGAAGTCAACTAAGAATAAAAATCACATACATATTTTTAGATTAAAGATCTGAGAAATAAAACATTTATTTTGTATGGCTAAAGATTGTAATAACACACAGTAATAACCCTGTTCCAATACAAATCATGATCAATTAAAACTGGCAGAGTGAAATAGGAGAAACCACTCGGTGTAACTTATCCATCATTCCAAGGAAAATGCTTTGAGCCAAACAACTTGGCTAAAGTGAAGGGGAAATAACACTCTGTGAAACCAATCCAAGGGGGATAACACTGCCATTACAAACATGGCTACCTGAGCGGAATGGCATTCCTGGTAAACTACTTGAATGGACATGACTTATGACACCAGCAAACTCAGGATCTGTATCTCTTGGAAGGTAACTCCAGGAATTCATTGATAATGTGGCATCAATGTCGCCACCTGTTAAGTCTATTTCTAAATATTCAAAAGGGGAGATAATTCAATTGCTGAAAATATTTACTTATACAAACAAGTGGATACATGAAATATTTTCAGGTATATTCTTCAACCATCAAACCTATAATTACATTTTGTATTTGATTTAGATTGATTAAGTCGCTAGCATATCACAAAATAAAACAATATTTTGTATCATTTAATGTTATAGTTGCTAGCATATCACAAAATAAAACTATTTTGTATCATTTAATGTTATAGTTGCTAGCATATCACAAAATAAAACAATATTTTGTATCATTTAATGTTATAGTTGCTAGCATATCACAAAATAAAACAATATTTTGTATCATTTAATGTTATAGTTGCTAGCATATCACAAAATAAAACATCATTTTATAACCCTTTAATGTTATCCCAAAAAAAACCTGAAATCTGAAACATCAAAGTAACACTAGCTTCAAAAACAAACAAGTTGTAGCAGTAAAAATTAAACTGGTCGTAACATGAATGTATGTAAAAATTATAGGAGTGTAACGGTACAGAATTTTTATCACGATACATATCGCGATATTTTAGACAAGTGACGATACGTATCACGATACGTATTATGACATTTTGTATACCTTTGATTTTTTTTTTAATACTAACTTTATTGTTTGAAAATACATGTAAATTTGTTGTTGCAGTCTAAATTTTGTTGGTATTACGTCACCATTTTTTTTTTCTTAAGGATTTGCCACATACGTCCGTGAAAATTAAAACTAATATTTGATATTAACAATTTTTGGTACTAAAGAAATAATCTTTTGAAACAATATCGCAAATATCGTAAGGAGCACCCAGTAGTACCGTGGCGTCAATATCGCAAGGAGCACCCAGTCACATCGTGTCATCAATATCGTAAGGGGCACCCATTGTACAGTGTGGTCAATAAAATACCGTGATGTATCGTCATTCGGTATATCATTACACTCCTAAAAAATTACAATCTACAAAACAATAGATGTTGATGGATCTTTGTTTTTCCTTTTCTGACGATGCACTTATATTATGTACATCTAATAACATTCAGTGTCAGGTCATGTCAAGTCATCTTTCATTCGCTTTTAACCATCCAATCATATGAAAGATAGCAAACATATATTATCCATTCAGAAAACAGCCTTCAGCATGAGCTTGGCTTTACCATAAAAAAGTGACTTCTGTAGCAGAAACAGCAATAAGTTATGAAGATCCATATATTACATCAATTAATTTGTGTGTAACCCCTATGTGGAGTCAACAACATATGAATTGCCAAACATATTGTAACTACAGATGTACTTGGGCACTGACATCTTGAATTTAACAAGGGCAACGCAAAGCGTGGCGTATCCCCTCGCCTAAAAATTTGACCTGGTGACCTTGACCTTTGACCTATGACCTTGAAAATCAATAGAGTTCCAAATTCTTTTAAGGACTAAGTATTTACCAAGTTTGGTCAAACTCCATTGAAGGATGTTGATTCTATAGTGTTCACAAGGATGTTACGAAAAGGACGGAAAGACGGAAGGAAGGTAGCGATACTATATCCCTTTGCAACTTCGTTGGCAAGGGGATAAATATCTCAAGATTTGGAAGGTCTGTTGCTGATTGGTAGGTTGAAAATATAACCCCTGACATGACCCCATTCATGATGCTGTTAGATGTTAGTATATCTGCCAAAACAATAAATAAGATACAAGAACATTTATACAGTGTCATAGTATATCTAAATTTAACTAATCCACCTGCAAGATATAAATAATTCAAATTGACAAACATCACACACGTAAGACAAACTGAACACATAATGACTCCCAATCCCTCTATATATATATATATATATATATATATCTAATAACCATTCAGCGAGCATCACATTATATGTGCAATCTGTTGAGCTGACACATACCTTCAAAGCCTTCGTCCTTCTCTTTAGACGAGGCAGAGAAACGGACAGACTTATTGAGTGAAGAATGTGTATTATATTTAGATTTAAAACTTTGTTGTTGTGGTACACTTCTCCTTTGCTGTACTGGAGCTTTTTCTTCATAAAAAAACATTTTAACGTCATTGCTAACATCTGATCATATTATTTTTACATCATTGCTAACATCTTATCATATTATTTTAACGTCATTGCTAACATCTTATCATATTATTTTAACATCACTGCTAACATCTTATCATATTATTTTAACATCATTGCTAACTTCTTATCCATATTATTTTAACATCATTGCTAACATCTTATTCATATTATTTTAACATCATTGCTAACATCTAATTCATATTATTTTAACGTCATTGCTAACATCTTATCATATTATTTTAATGTCATTGCTAACATCTTATCATATTATTTTAACGTCATTCCTAACATCTTATCATATTATTTTAACGTCATTGCTAACATCTTATCCATATTATTTTAACATCATTGCTAACATCTTATCATATTATTTTCTCAATACTGCCAAAACCATAATTCAAATGTTTTTTGACAAATAATTTTGCAGCAGACGTCAGTTTCCATACTTATATTCCATCAAATTCACAAAAAATTACATAAAAAGCAGGGAATTTACCTATACATTTTTAACCTTTCGTGTCCTCTGTTACACAAAATATATATTATTTGGTTTTTTTCAGGATCCTTGTTGGTTTAAGATGTTATCTAAGAATTCATACAAACTAGTTACCTCGTTTATGAGCAAAGTTTCTCATATCCTCCCTCTGTATTCCTCGTTTTCTCTTCCATACATCTGGTTCATCATCTGATTCCTGATCACTCACCAAATCTATAAACAGTGTCATATAATTACAAAAAGTTAAAAAAAAATAATTAAAAAAAAAAAAAAAAAAAAATGCTGGTTTTTTTAAGTTTTTTTTTTTTTAGACCGAAAGAGATTGTCAGAACAGTGTCATGATATCATCGTATATCTAAAGTCTTTTTCAATGAAATGTTGTTCAAGAAAATCCGACAATCTTGTGTTGAGTTACATATAAAAATATATCCACTTTTTACAACACTACCAAATTAACTAAATAACTTAATAGATAAATTTATAAAATACAGTTTAATTCTTCTGTATATTATATTGGTTTATCCTATTGGTATATTCATCAACAATTTAAAAACCATACCTAGCTATTGTTCTCATTTTGTAAAAAGATGATACATCAATATGCCATTTGCCAATTCCCAACTTGATTCTAAAATTATACACTTTTAACATTTTATTATTTGAGTTATTTCCCTTACAGAGGACAAAATGGTTCCCGTTCAATAAGAGCAACAGAAAGGATTAAGAATTTGAGTATAATTTTCTTAAAATTTATAGATAACTGAACCTTGTAAAATAATAGAACTTTATAGCAAATAAAAAATTCACAAAATTTTATACAAAGTATGAGAAAAATATGTGTCATTTTGGTTGAATATTGCATGAAATTGACACTTTTGTCCTCTGTAAGGGAAATAACTCAAATAATAAAGTGTATAATTTTAGAATCAAGTCGGGAATTGGCGGAGTATTCTCCACATAAAAATGAATAAAATGAAAAACAAAAAAATATCACACTTTTTTTTTTAAAAGTTCTAAAATCTAATTAAAAACATCAATACCTCCAACAAATGTATACATGACTACTCACTTTCCTGGATAAGTAGAGGTACTTCAATAATAGCAGGGTTAAATTAAATTGATGGGCCCAAAGCTCCCCTCTTACTGAAATGATATGATCATCCAACCACATATTAACCTGATATTTCAACCAAATGTTAATTTAACTATCATGGTATCATATGAACCCATGCTACTCAAGTTTGTATACTATAAATCTAACCAAAATCCATTCTGTGCTAATGAAAACTAAATACACCAACTACTTTGTGTAAGAAAAATAAATTAAATAAATACAAGCATTATAATACCAGGAAGAAAATGCTCTTACAAATCTAGCATGCCAGTGCTTAAACATGTGTGGTGATATTTTGAGACGTTTTACAGCAATGTAAATTTAAATTCTCCCAATGTGCTCTTCTCAAATTCTCCCAAGTTATTTGTTCTCCACAACCAATCTTACCTGTTTTATATTTGTCAATTAATATATCAGATAAGCTTGAAACTACAATTACAGTATCCAAAGGTTATTAAAACAGGGTCACAGTAACCTCATTTTGATATGTAACATTAAAAGGTAACTAGGGCATTGCTACTTTAGTATGTACATTTGATAATAAACCAATGTGTCTTTAACCAGTCAAAGATAATTTAATCTGCTGGTGTCTATATCTAAAGCTGTCTCTAAAGTCCTATATTTCACCTCAGAGTGACTGACCTGAACTTTGACTTACTTGACCTATGAACCTTCATGACCTATTTAATTCAAACTTTAAAAGCATATAAAAGGCGAACAAAAAATATTATCTTTCTTATTTGTAATGATAGAATTTGCTAAAAACAGACCAACATTCTTTTAGCCTGTGTCACATGACCCATTTTTCAAAATAGGGTACTAATTATTTTTATATGCCCAATCCTTACCCGTTTTACATTGAAGATCTAATACTATACTCCATCACAAGGTAAATGGTCCATCATTGACTTCCTCTACGGAAAATTAACATTACATGGTGGCCATCTTTGTTTCTAACGGGACCCACAGTTGTTTACCTTCCTTCGTTAATTTTGTCTCTACATATCTTATTAATTAAAAATTAGTCCTCAAAATAGATAGAATTAACTGCTCGCTGGACGCAATAATTGATCTAACATATAAATGATAAACAAAATGCCCATGCCTTTATTTTAAGTCACATTATAAATATACCTCAGTCATAGGGGACTATTTTTTTCTTTAAAAAACTATTTATATATATCCATGAGCAGCCTTACCTCTCCCAAAGTAGCGATTGGCATCGCCTACATTTTCAATATGTTGATGTTCAGGACGTGCATGGACATCAATATGACCACCTACATTAATGGTCTCCCCGTCTGGACCAATAATAATGCTACCTTTGATTGAACTGTCCTCCGGTAAACTACCAGCTAAACAAAAATAAAATAACTAAAAATAAAAATCAAGCCAGTGCTAAATCTATTGATGTGCAGTATAAAAATTATAAGCAGTGAACCAAGATATTATGTAAAATAAACGAAATAATGGGGAGAATCAAAATAATGAATTTTAAAATTTGACCTTTATGGAAAACTTAAAAAATTTTTTTTTAAAAACATGAATATTTTGAGAAAAGAAAAAAAATGAAAACGATATTAAAATTTACATTAATAATATATGACTTGGTTTACTGTTATAATTGACAATAATACAATGTAAGCATGGCTGAAATTTAAATGTTAAATATTTTTTTTAAATGAGGAAAACATGGCTGAACAAAATGTGCAAAAATAAATATGAGGGAAACATGGCCAATAGGACAAGAGTAAATTTAACATGGCTGAGCAAAAAGTGTAAATTTAAGCGTGAGGGAAACATGGCACATACAAATAGGGTAAAAGTAAGATGTGACACAATTGAACATGGCTGAACAAAAAGAATAAGAGTAGAATGTGACATATTTAACACAATGAAAAGGGTTAAATCAAAATATATGGAAAACATATAAAAAAATGCATAGGAAAAAATTTAAATGTGACAAACAATATTAAAAGCAGACTTAAAAGCATGTCCTGTTTAATGAAACTGTCAGAGAGCAACACAGAAACACATCATGTTCAATGAAACTGTCAGAAAACAACACAGAAATACATCATCTTCAATGAAACTGTCAGAAAACAACACAGAAACACATACTGTTCAATGAAACTGTCAAAAACAACATAGAAACACATCATGTTCAATGAAACTGTCAGAAAACAACACAGAAACACATCATGTTCAACGAAACTGTCAGAAAACAACACAGAAACACATACTGTTCAATGAAACTGTCAAAAACAACACAGAAACACATCATCTTCAATAAAACTGTCAAAAACAACACAGAAACACATCATCTTCAATAAAACTGTCAAAAACAACACAGAAACACATTATGTTCAATAAAACTGTCAAAAACAACACAGAAACACATCATCTTCAATGAAACTGTCAAACACAACACAGAAACACATCATCTTCAATGAAACTGTCAGAAAGCAACACAGAAACACATCATCTTCAATGAAACTGTCAAAAAACAACACAGAAACACATCATCTTCAATGAAACTGTCAAAAACAACACAGAAACACATCATCTTCAATGAAACTGTCAAAAACAACACAGAAACACATCATCTTCAATGAAACTGTCAGAAAGAAACACAGAAACACATCATCTTCAATGAAACTGTCAAAAAACAACACAGAAACACATTCTGTTCAATAAAACTGTCAGAAAGCAATACAGAAACACATCATCTTCAATGAAACTGTCAAAAAAAAACACAGAAACACATCATCTTCAATGAAACTGTCAAAAACAACACAGAAACACATCATCTTCAATGAAACTGTCAGAAGACAACACAGAAACACATCATCTTCAATGAAACTGTCAAAAACAACACAGAAACACATCATCTTCAATGAAACTGTCAGAAAGAAACACAGAAACACATCATCTTCAATGAAACTGTCAAAAAACAATACAGAAACACATTATGTTCAATAAAACTGTCAGAAACCAACACAGAAACACATCATCTTCAATGAAACTGTCAGAAGACAACACAGAAACACATACTGTTCAATGAAACTGTCAGAAAACAACACAGAAACACATCCTGTTCAATGAAACTGTCAGAAAGAAACACAGAAACACATCATCTTCAATGAAACTGTCAAAAACAACACAGAAACACATCATCTTCAATGAAACTGTCAAAAACAACACAGAAACACATCATCTTCAATGAAACTGTCAAA
>MJUT01056352.1:733034-745731 GCA_002080005.1 Gigantidas platifrons
AAATAGTCATTGGATGGTCCTCTTCCAAAATTGTGTCTGGTGGTCCCGCCCTCTGACCAAGATGGCTGCACAGCTGAACTTAGTTTAACATAGGACCCTATGGGAAATTCACATAAAACCATCTCGTCTGGAACCAGTAGCTCAATTAGAACCAAACTGATGGAATAATCATTGGATGGTCCTCTTCCAAAATTGTGTCCGGCAGTCGCGCTCTCCCACCAAGATGGGCGCCACAGCCGATTTCTATTTAAAATAGGACCCTATGGGAAATTCACATAAAAATCATCTTGTCTGCTCTATTGGAACCAAATTTTGAGGAATGTTCATTTTATGTGGCCCTTTAAGAATTGTATCAGATAGTCCTGCCCATCACACTTTTTTTTTTTTTTAATCATATGAAAGTCTTCTTTTGGAACTACTTGCTCATTTGATACAAAATCTTGATATATTGGTCATTGGGTAGACCCCTGTTGGAATTGTATGCAATGATCCATCCATCAACCATTGTGTAATCATTTTTGTCAACAATATCAGCTTTGACTTTGCAACTGTAAGCCATGTGTGACCATTTGGAGTCAAATTTTTTGGATCGTAAGGAAGGGCATTTATGAAACTATTTTGTTCTGTACACTGAAGAAAGTGTTGTACAATCATTTATTATAGTTAGTTGTTTTGAGGAAATAAACTTGCGGTTTCCTTGGAGGTGAGTAAAATGGCACAAATACAGCTTCAAGTTGCATACTTCCCCCCACTTTTCTATCTCCGACTAAAGTGGATGCTTAAGATAGAACATGTAAAACTTAATGTTCAGTTGCGTTGTTATTGAAAGCAGCTTTGATCCAGGTGAGCGATTACAGACTCCTGGGAGCCTCTGGTTATCAATTAATCCAGATTGTTGTATTTAGGTTTATCTATTCGAACGTAAAAATGCTTGTTTGTGGTTGTACAGTTCTAGTTTCTATTTAATTAATACATTTAGAAAAAGTAAAAGAATTAACATATTTTCCCTTGAAAAAAAATCGGTTCCGTTTTTTTTTTCATATCGTTCCTTCTATGAGCGGGATGATAAACTAACCCCATGTCTAAGCGAAATAAAATTTTCGGATAAGTAATTAATGATATGTCGGATTGTGCCCAAAAATATCTACTCCTTTAGGATCAAACTATTTTACTTCATTTTAGAGGTAGCAGCGATGGGTATTAAAACTATCTCTGTATCCCGTAAGAAAATATATAATCAATAATTGGTGGCTTATGAAAAAAAAATATTTTGGATGAAGTTGTGTTTATTTTATTTTTATCTTGTATAATATTACGTGCCGACATACCATCGTTTTTTTATGGCAAAGATAACAAATATCATGCTTCTCAAACCTCGAAACTTCATCTTTAAGGGACCGACCATTTAACTTGCAGGCGGGGTTATGTTTTTTTTTTCTGTTCAGAATTTTTTTTCGGACAACACAAGAGTTAGAATTTTTTTTTTTGTCGCCCACAGCGCAACATTTTTTCTTCCAGAATTTAACATTAGGTTATATGACAAAAACTCTGAATCAGATTATTATTTTTGCCTCCACCAAAATCAGAATATTTTTTTCAGCAACATTGGGAATCAGAATATTTTTTTAGAATAAAAACTCCCCCCCCCTGAAAGTTAAATGGTCCGTCCCTAAGCGCTTGTATTATATGAACATTTTCCGTCGCTTTTTTTAAGAACTTTAATACCTCTGCAGTCGTGCACCAAAAATAACAGTATTTGTGTTTTATTAATTTTAATAATCTGTTAAAATATTTTTCTGGTGCACGACTACAGATGTGCTTAATGTCTTCGAAAACCGTCGAAATATAGTCAAAATTCCACGAAATACAGTGAACAAATCATGCTCGTGACGTCACAATGATGTTAAAAACGTACCGATTTTGTTGGAAATTAAATTTTAATCAAGTTTTTTCTCAAATTCATTATTCATTAAATACGAGGCCATATAGGGCTCCTATAGTCCAAGTCCCTTTCTCGCATTGACAATATTGAAACCAGGAGGAAAACTCAGAGCATGCCTGGTTTCAATGTACAAAAACTGTATTTATATTCAATACAATTATTAACAGAAACATTAGTTATTTACAGATAAATATCATTCCTTGAAATGAATCATAAAATGTACATAGATTGTGTATAATGGTCTCATACGATGTACATATGCAATCACAGGGGTGTGGAAATATTGAAATATTCTACTTGTCCCCGGGCAAGTTATCTGAAAAAAGTTACTTGTCCGGACAAAATCCTACTTGTCCTGTTTTTTTGTTGTTGTTTTTNCGATGTACATATGCAATCAGAAAAGTGAATATATTGATTTTAAGGTCAGATCGAGGTTATAAATAAATCAATATTTAACAACCTCCACAACCATCCACCAACAAAATATTTTGATACAATCATTTACCCTCTATACTCTAAACAACTGCTCAATTTTGTGTTGGTGGAAGACTGTGGAGGAATATAAAATAGCTAAAATGTACTTGAAATGTGTCGTTTATAGTCCATTTTTTAACATTATCCGTCTAATTATGATGTCATTATGACGTCATAACGCATTCAATTTCACGGAAAGATATATTTTTTGAAAATGAGTTTATATAACAATTAAATTAGTAAATTGTTTTTATTCTATGTCAAGAATTATTTTTCAATAAAATGTGGGGCCAATTTTGCACCTTAAAGCCTTTTCTTCAACATTATGACAAAATATCAAATTTATAATTGACATTTATCACCAATGTACAAAGTACCATAGTTACAACCTCCAAAATTTTACTTTCTTAAATTGTAAATTTTATTTGGCAATCCTCGTTAAAACAAATAAAGAATTAAATTAAATTAAATTAAATTAAATTTTATCGATAGTTGATTTCAAATCTTTCATGCATATTCATGAGAACAAGATCAAAAATAGATCAGTATTATACAGAAAAGAGGAGAGAATTGAATAACCAGAGCAACTATTTATAAGTATTACATAGAGAAGAAAACAAAATAAAATTCTACATAGTCCAATATAAAAGTGTATATACTTTAGTAATATAAAACAAAATTTTACAAAGTCCAATACAAAAGTGTATATACTTTAGTAATATAATCTAGAGGTGTCATATTATTTATTTATTTTATAAGAATGATGTTTTCTGGAGTAACCATCTGGATCTTCCTGCTGAATAATATTCTTCTTTCAGTAATAGAATTAGTTTCTACATAGATATATACAGAAAAGGGTGCAGATTGTCCTAGACTAATACAGATTGTCATTGTCAAGAGATAAGCATGAGTGGATGATTTACTATGTAGAGTTAATATTATATAGAGATTACTCCACTATTACCTCTTTCTGATTCTGAATCTAAATAAAAATAATTGATGGAATTAACAAAAATAAAGTAAATGATTTACAAAAATTTATTACACTTTAAACGACAAAATAATATATTAGACAAATTACTATATAATTATGTCAACCATTGATTACTTTTGTGTGGGTAATTATGATTATGGTCTTTAATGCCACTTTCAACAATATTTCAGTTATATCGTGGCAGCTACTTTTAAATCATATACATAGTACATAATCATAGTACAAATAAAAGGGGGACAATTAATTTAAACAGGAGATTAAATACCTGAGTTGATAATCATAATTGTAAGGTTAGTGAGTATCTAATATATATGCTCAGTCAGAGAACATATTTTGACATTTTCCCCCCATTGGGAATTGCAGGTTGTTTGTTTTGGGAGTTTTTTTCAATTTTGTTTGATCTATTACCTCTATTTATAACCAATAAAACCTATATACTTTTGTAAGACTCAGGTTCCTACATCTCAACAAGAATGTAAATTGTTAGCGTTATGGGGTTATGGTGTTTAACGCCACTTTCAACAATATTTCAGTTATATCGTGGAGTCCCAGAGAAAACCACCAACCTGCCGTAAGTCACTTACAAACTTTATCACATAATGCTGTATCGAGTACCAGTTCATCTCTCCATAAGCAGGATTCGGAACTCATAACTTTAGTGGTGATAGGCATTTATTGCACAAGTAGTTGTAAATCCAACTACGATAGCCCAAGTGTAAATTGTAATCTAAATGTTTTAATAAAATGGGAATAAACTAATGTTTTAATGTAGATAACTTTAGACAAGGGAAGACAATGTCAGTTAATATTCTTACTTATCATACATACCAAATGCTATCAATATATAATTCATAACAAATTCTAAATTATTCCTTTTCCATAAATATAATGGTTTAGAAGGCAAGCAATTTGGCATTTTAAGCAATAATAACATTAATTGGGGGAACATATACCGACTTACATCTTTAAGAGATATAAAAATACACAAATCCCTGCTTTGAAACTTTAAGTTACATTTTAACAGGGCTCACCACACATAGTAAAAACAGGGAGACTTGACTTCTCTCTCTCTTGACTTAAGGGCGAAGTGAGGGAAAATCTGGGAGACTGAAAATCGATCCAAATTTTAACGTTTCTTTCCCCACTACCACATGTTCCCCTACCTTTCACAAATAGAACGTGCTGCACAATGATCTGAAAAAGGATGCAATTAATGAGTTTGGAATAAAATATTGAACAACAAACCCTGTATGTGTCAAATTTCAGGAACATGGGAGCTCCTTTTATGTGAATATTGAAGAAAAAGTATGATTATTGGCGAAAAAAAATACGGACTTGAAAAGACTAAAACTTCACTTTTTGACAGAAATTGGGCGATTTCATTGAAACCAAGGCAAAGAAGTCGCCTACTTCGCCTGGTTTGGTGAGCCCTGATATTAAATGATGAAATACATAAGAGAACAAAAATACAGACAACATGTAAATGGTACCATGCAAAACAGGCTCTGTTGTATCATTGTATAAAACAAGATAGAATTACTTGTCTGAACATATAACTAACAATATAGTAAAAACAAAATAGCAAGTTCTAATGCCTAGCCTAAGAAGAAAACAACAATTATTTACCAAATTTTAGAATAGATACAATGGCATTGAAGGTAACCTGTTCTGTGAGAGAGAAAGTCAGATGTTATCATCAACTATTTTACACAATGTTGTAGCCAGTTTTACAACTATAAGACAAGTGAGGTGTATAAGTAATGTCCTACATTAAAGCAACACAATTCATGTGTTTAGGTCAAATCCTGGACTTTTGAGAATGTTTTTATTTGAATATAATTTAATTTGATTTGAATACTGCAATCTGATTGGCTAATCCACCTGCAGCAAATTTTGGATATACTTGATAACCTGGGTTGGTATTATGACGTCATCAACGTGTTCATTCACCAACGACAAATTCAAATAGTCACATGAAATAATTGTAATTAAAATCGAGGAATCATTAAATTTTGTTGTAAAAATTAAATTATAAGGAATATTTGAAATTGTTGAACAGGTTATACTTACATAACCTGGTTTGGGACAGTTTACGCTTTTCATAAACCGACCCAAACAAGGTTATATCGTATAACCTGTTCAACAATTTCAAATATTCCTTAAATATACTAGAATAATTTTGACTAAAAAAGGACTGACTGTTGGTAATGTATTGTGTTTTCTCTACTATCAGTCTATGTAGACTATTATATATGTAAGATTCAGATCAACGTCCAGTCTCTAATTTGAGTCTGGATGCTGACCCGAGTCTATCATATATACCACAGTTCTTACATCTCAAGGATAAGTTTGCTTGAATAAGTTTATGGGTAAGAAGCATGGTATACATGTATATGTTTGTAACAGAAATAATATCTCATGGTTTTCTATGAGAACATTCTGAATAATTCATAAAAAGTCATTTATGTAACAATTGATACATTTTCAATCAATTTAAAATGGTAAAAATATATTCTGACATAAAAAATCTCTATCTATATTTCAAAATATATGGTAACTGGTTCAAGATAAATAGTTTTTTTTTCTATTGTTGAGAAAACTCTCAGTGGTGCTTACGATTACTAACTGACATCTGTCCTGACAACATATATTGGTTGTCTTACTTACAGCTACAATCCAATGAAATTACAGTATACTATCATGTGACAGTAAAAATGGAATAATAAACCTATGATATGTTTTATCTATACTTATATCTAAGTTTTTATGACAATCTATTCTACTAACCTTTGTCTTTAGATTTCCCCTTTTTATATGTCTTTCCTTTGATGGTTCCTGAACGACTTGAGGCTTCAGATTTGTCCTCAGGAAAGTCTGTATTTATAGCTGTTTTCCCTCTTTGAGAGTCAAGCAGAGACTGCAAAAGATATTTTTACAATTACATGACATCAGAGAAAACAAACAAAAAGAGATAATTTTACAATTACATTATCACAATGTATCTGAGAAAATAAAATGGATAATTATTCTATTACATTATATCCAAAAACAATACATTATTTTACAATTACTTTACATCTGAGAAAATAAAATGGATAATTTTACAATTACATTACACCTGAGAAAATAAAATGGATAATTTTACAATTACATTACATCTGAGAAAATAAAATAGATAATTTTATAATTACATTACAACTGAGAAAATAAAATAGATAATTTTACAATTACATTACACCTGAGAAAATAAAATAGATAATTTTACAATTACATTGAATCAGAGAAAATAAAATGGATAATTTTACAATTACATTACATCTGAGAAAATAAAATAGATAATTTTACAATTACATTACATCTGAGAAAATAAAATAGATAATTTTACAATTACATTACATCTGAGAAAATAAAAGTAGATAATTTTACAATTACATTATATCTGAGAAAAATAAAAATTGAAAATGTTACAAATACAATTTTATATGATAAAAGAGACACTTGATTTATATTTTTACCTCTTTGTACTGGCTGTGTGGATCACATGACTCATATCTTAATATGGAAGCCTGACTCTACATAATAATATTAAATCTAGGAAGAGATGTTACCTGCAGGACTGTAGTGGGTAACATTCAATGATGATACTTAGTAAAACTCAGTAATGATACTTAGAGGCATGATAGTTTATGATTATGCACTAACCCTATGGTTTTGTGAGAATAGATCTCCTGGAGCAATATCGCATCAAGGTGAAGCCTGAGATGTGAGATACCATGGAAATCTTACTTGGAGCATTATCAAGGATAAATTACAGTGACTTCAATATAATGTTCCATAGTATTACACAGAAACCAGACAGTTCACATATAACAAGGCAGTATAAACTATATATCTAACCTATATTAACAGACGGTAAACATTTTGAAAACAAAATTGCTAAAGTCTCGGTAATATTTCTCCATCCTCAAAATTAACAAATCATACAATATTGATTTTTTTTTCATCACCAATTGTGTTAAATTTGTATTTAATTTAATGTAAAGTGATGGTTCATTTTTTTCTTTTTTTTTCTTAAACCACTGCACTTAAACAAATAATGAGAGTTACCTCCAATTTCACCTCCCATACAACCCGAACCGTAACATTTCCACATTGTTGATTCTACACAGAGAGATTACCAAAATAAAGTACATTTTTGGTACCTACTTTTAAAGGATATCTTGGCCGAGCAGCTTTATAATATTTAGCATGCTGTATAAGTTGTGTTGTTCCTTGAAGTAACTGTGTCTCACCAAACTGATATTCCCAGAATGTCACATACATATTAAAACCATTCAAACTGTACACTAATTATTTTTGTCCACGAAATAAATGCCATACGATATTGCAAGAATGATAGAACAATTTTTTATTTTATTTTATCGGAAGTCAAATTATTTCTGAAAACATATCCAACAAGCGTAAGAAATCACATGATTTTTTTTCTCATTTATTAAAATCCCTAAATATTAGATACATGTACTTTGATCTAATACAATAGCTGGCATATTCAATTGAAAATAATCCAGCTCATTTGTAAGAAAAATGAACATTCAAATATTCTGTTATGTTCATGTTTTTATCATCCATAAAAATTTTATGTTATATCTTGAACAATTTGAAACAAAATAAAAATAGAGACCTCATTGAGACATTTTA
This sequence comes from Gigantidas platifrons, assembly GCA_002080005.1. Taxonomy (NCBI): domain Eukaryota; kingdom Metazoa; phylum Mollusca; class Bivalvia; order Mytilida; family Modiolidae; genus Gigantidas; species Gigantidas platifrons. The sequence goes on from MJUT01056352.1 coordinate 741,143, forward strand.
AATTAAAATCGAGATATAAATCTTTTGAAAGAATTTTCACTTTTTCTTTAATGATTTAGTCATATGTCTCGACTCTAATCAAATTTTCTTTTATCTCATAAAATTAAATACATTTGATAGCAGTTCTGACAATTAAAATCACTTTCAACTTTGTTTACAAATATATAATACAATTTTTATCATTTAAATTTGAATGTTAAAATTCAATTAATACCTCCAAATATATTTCATTGTTAAAATAAATTCTATATAATACCCACCTGAAAGACATTTAAAACCGTACAGAACACAGGTGAACGCTTTTTAAGACATCATTTTACCCTTATTAGAAACCTTTTTACATCCTTATTATGTTTTGACAACAAAGCCATATTTTTCTATTTTCTGTTTTTATTTAGTTGTTACATGAGTAACCCTCATCAAATTGTGTCTCCTCAGACAATTTTTTGCATACACAAAACAAAATTATTGACTTCATTTCCTGAATGGATCACTTTAATAGGTTATTAAAATATGATTTCAATCTGCAATAAACCACCATTTTACATATAATCAAAATCTCTACATTAATTTAGACACAATATTATTTATATTTTTAATGATCTTTTTCATTCTCAGTCAATATTAAGAAGTCTTACTACAGAAACTACTATTTATAGTACTGGTGGTCATATTGGATGAAAGGAAGAGTTGTTGGCTGCTATTTTGAAAAAAAAAAATAATAATATCCTAGAATCAAGTAGCTTCACATAAAAATACAAAATATATAAACAAAATAATCCTGTGGATGCCCTTCAGAAGACCACCAGATTCGTAGCGGAAACTGAAATCCAATTGTAAAGGCGAACGAAAAGAAGAACAAAATAATGGAACAACAATCTAAATTGCAGATATTTTAGTTACAACAGCCATCTTAAAAGGAGGACCAAACTTTCACATTAAATATTAAAGAACAAGCCCTGCTAATTATTATTTTAATCAGTCAAGTAGTTCCAAGACAGATGACTAATAAACACTAAACGTTCCAAATTTCCAAGACGTACAGCCAACTCAATCTGAGGTCAAGATGTAAAAGATTAATGACTGATGCTATCTGACAGCAAAAGCTCACTTGCCTACAGGCAGGCGAGCTAAATATCATTTCTTCTGCAGGTGAAAATAATAACTTGCCTATGACTATGGGCAGGCGAGCGAAATATCATTACTTCTACAGGTGATAACAATAACTTGCCTATAGGCAGGCGAGCATAATATCATTTCTTCTACAGGCGATAACAATAACTTGCCTATAGGTAGGCAAACTAAATATCATTTATACTACAAGCAATAATAATAACTTGCCTATGGGCAGGTGAGCTAAACATCATTACTTCTACAGGCAATAACAATAACTTGCCTATAGGCAGTTGAGTGTAATATCATTTCTTCTACAGGCGATAACAATAATTTGTTTATAGGTAGGCAAACTAAATATCATTTATACTACAAGCAATAATAATAACTTGCTTATGGGCAGGTGAGCTAAATATCATTAATTCTACAGGCGATAACAATAACTTGCCTATAGGCATGTGAGCTAAACATCATTACTTCTACAGGCGATAACAATAACTTGCCTATAGGCAGGCGAGTGTAATATCATTTCTTCTACAGGCGATAACAATAATTTGTTTATAGGTAGGCAAACTAAATATCATTTATACTACAAGCAATAATAATAACTTGCCTATGGGCAGGTGAGCTAAATATCATTAATTCTGTTTCATGTCCATTAGAAATTAGAAATATTGATCAGTCTTTGAATACATACAACTGATTTAATCTGATAGCATCTAAATTTCTTTCAATTAAACAAACTAATAATTTTATTAGATTTTACTACAAACACTAATCACTCCCTCAAAGAAACAGATTTTTTTAATCTGTATGTAATTCTGTTAATATAAACTTTATCTGTTTTACAAATGACTGAGCATGACAGAGCATGACCGTTAAATCAATCTAAATATCCATCAATTTCTTATATTTATTTTAAGTAATCATAATGTTTTAAGCATGAGAAAATTTAATTTAACATTCTGTATCCAAGACTTTCATGCTGTTTTTTGTTTTTGTACTCTATCTTGGATTTCAAATCACTTCAAAAAGATACAACACTTCTTGAGTACTCCAAGAGGAACATTTGTGGCTAGTCATGCAGTTGTTCTAATTTAACCTCAGAAGTATCTTAACCTTATTTAACTTCAGAGGTATCTTTACCTAATTTAACCTCAGAAGTATCTTTACCTTATTTAACTTCAGAGGTATCTTTACCTAATTTAACCTCAGGAATATTACTGTATCTTTACCTAAGTATCTTTACCTAATTTAACCTCAGAAGTATCTTTACCTAATTTAACCTCAGAAGTATCTTTACCTAATTTAACCTCAGAAGTATCTTTACCTTATTTATCCTCAGAAGTATCTTTACCTAATTTAACCTCAGAAGTATCTTTACCTAATTTATCCTCATAAGTAGCTTTACCTAATTTAACATCAGAAGTATCTTAACCTAAATTAACCTCAGAAGTATCTTTACCTAACTTAACCTCAGAAGTATCTTAACCTAAATTAACCTCACAAGTATCTTTACCTAATTTAACCTCAGAAGCATCTTTACCTAATTTAACCCCAGAAATATCTTTACCTAATTTAACTCAGAAGCATCTTTACCTAATTTAACCCCAGAAGTATCTTTACCTAATTTAACCTCAGAAGTATCTTTACCTAATTTAACCTCAGAAGTATCTTTACCTAATTTAACCTCAGAAGTATATTTACTCAATTTAACATCTGAAGTATCTTTACCCAATTTAACCTCAGAAATATCTTCACCTAATTTAACCTCAGAAGTATCTTTTCCTAATTTAACCTCAGAAGTATCTTTTCCTAATTTAACTTCAGAAGTATCTTTAAATTAATGTTTACAATCCCTCTGTCTCTCAAGTTCTATTTATGTTGTTAAATTTGCTATAATATGTCTAATTGGTTCAAGTCCAAAGACATTGATCTTTGTAAACAAAATATAATGTTCATCTTATGATGACGGAATTTTAATCGTAAAGTCATTTCTGTTAGGATATCGTTATATTGCACAACTTCAAACTATAGAAACTGAAACTAGCAGTGCCATGTACAATAACAAAAGTCAGGGCTTTCGATATTTTTCGAGTCTACCAGTACTTCACTATTTACAGGTGGTACTTTTTATCAAAATTTGAACAATTTTCATGAATATCTTACGCAACACTCTTTAAAATCAGGAAGTACCAAAGATCATTTCAGGCAGGTAAAAGTACCTGGTAACTGCCCCTTATTGAAAGGCATGGAAAATGTTGACCTCTCAAAGCTGTAATCTTAACAGAATACTATTAGCAATCTGTCAAGCACTTTTTGGCTTAAAAAAATTAGGAAATCATGATGGTTTTTAGTTAAAAATCAGGAGATTATCAGGAATTTTTTATATAAAAAGTGATAAAGCCATACAAAAAACAGAAAAAATGGCCACCTTCCTCCCCTCTAAGTAAGAGCTTTCAGGCCATAATATATAAATTTAAGCATGGTGTTTTTGATTCCAGATGAAGGTCATTGTCAGAATGTCAGAATGTAATTGGCAGGCTAAAAGGTCTTACTTAAGCCATTTTCTTCACCTCCTTTTATTGATAAGATGCTTTACACTAAACTAATTTCAACATATTATTTAACTCGAATAATTCAGCGCCCTCTATCCACTGTCGTTACTCGAGGGCTTGAAGGCAGCCAATGATAAATATCCGTCATCCCCTCTGATTTAGAGGGGACCAATCAAATGTCTTCTCTGTTTTGAGAATGCGCAGATGCGTCTTCCGTTGTAAACAAACCTGGTGAAAAAATGGAGATCAACATAGCGTTATCGTCAATTGAAGCAAAATACGGTTTCCATTTCAAAGAAAAACAGTTATCTGCAATTAAATCAATCGTAGAGGGAAATGACACATTCGTTGTATTACTAACAGGATATGGGAAATCGAAAATATACATGCACTTGCCAGAAATATTTTTACGCGCCTTATTTTGATTGATTTCGTACCCATAGTTCATAGCTTTGGAGTACTTCCGGNGTGTTTTTGATTCCAGATGAAGGTCATTATCAGAATGTCAGAATGTAATTGGCAGGCTAAAAGGTCTTACTTAAGCCATTTTCTTCACCTCCTTTTATTGATAAGATGCTTTACACTAAAATAATTTCAACATATTATTATGTTATTTTTGACTATTTGATACAGAAAGGGACTTTTTGTGACGACATATATCAGATTAACATATATAATAAAATGGAAAATAAAAGTTGAAGGATAAGATGCAATTCTTCCGTAGTATTCAAAAAGAGGGGATGTGTGACCTGTTCCACTGTGTCCTGTTCACGAGTACCTGTGGATCAATGTCTACTTTGTGATCACATCTGTAAGGGACCCAATAAATAAGCCTGAGTCCCCCAGGAGTATGCAATCATTCAGTCCCCCAGGAGTATGTAATCATTCAGTCCCCCAGGAGTATGTAATCATTCAGTC
>MJUT01056352.1:747348-763123 GCA_002080005.1 Gigantidas platifrons
CCAGGAGTATGTAATCATTCAGTCCCCCAGGAGTATGTAATCATTCAGTCCCCCAGGAGTATGTAATCATTCAGTCCCCCAGGAGTATGTAATCATTCACATGGTTTTCAATTATAAAATTTGCAAGTTAACGATTGATTGATTGATTGATTGATTGATTGGTGTTTAATGCCAACGTTAGCAATATTTCAGCCATATTGTGGCATTCAAGAGAATGATGTGTGACATTTAACATGTATATAATTACCAGGTTTAATCTAGTTCTTGTCCTGCTGAACTCAAGAAGTCGACTGTCTACAACAATAGGTGGTAGGAGACCAAATCCTAGTTTACGTTTCCTATAGTGGTCATGTGGCTTGACCAATGGTGTGATGGGTACTGCTGGATATTTCTGTAGACGTTTAGGATGGTAACGTGGAATTGTAACTACCTTCTTTGGACGATTTGGCACAGGTGGCAACATATAGGCAGAAACCATTTTTGTAAATAATGTTTAATCTTGGAATATAAAGTTCCTGGAATTAATCAGTCTTTAGGACTGACACAGTGTGATATTCCTTCAGCAGTTCTGTATGTCTTTATTAAACACAATTGACAGCATACTTTAAACGTTTTAATCCTGAGATCAAATAATGAATTGAGACTGAAACACTGAGTACAAGTCAATAAAATGTATAAATATCTTAGTCGAAATTCTGATAATACTATTGTGATCAGAAAAAAACCTATTTCAAAACCTTGGTTATTTTATTTATCTAAACCATCTCAAAATTCTGAATCAGTCACAGAAATAGAAATCTAATTGGCCAGTAATCTCAGCTGGTGTTGTTGTAAAATACTAGAGTTCTTTCAACAAAGACCATTTCTATCTAATCAAGCTTAAATATCTGAAACCTCAACAAAGCAAGCCAATTAGATTGTTTAATGTCAGAAAGTTTGTGCTTTTAACGAAGCAAAAAACAGGTAACAATTTCCTGTCAATTTCTATAAGCGTTGTAATTCCTCATCACATTTCAAGTTCAAAACAATTCTGATAGTTCTAAATCAATAGTGTTCTTTTAATGTATGGCAGAATAACAGAGCTGTGTGGTGTACATGTATGCCTGCTGCTCATGTAAGAACATGTTAAATCCCAGGAAGTCTCACATTTTATACATCTTCCTGAAGTACACCTCAATTATCATAACACTGGTAAATGTTTAAAGTTTAATCATGATTATATTGATTATACTTATATGATAATCATTAATCATTAGTAAATGTTCCTTCAATGTTAAAATGAAACATACTGTACTTTACATTAACTGTTTAATATTCTCATTTTTCTGAATTCACACAAATATCTTGGTTTCTATATATAATTTCATCTGCATGGTATTGTATGCTTCAGATTTTATAAAGATGTTGATTTTATCAACATTCCAGTAAGGCAGTATACTAGTAGTCTATTGTCACACTATTTATGTCAAGAAAACAACAGTATAAACTTTATTTCATTCTCATTCAAATGAAATCTAAAAAAAATAATACATATACTGGTTCCTTCCTATTTACAAAATCATTAACTCATTCATGTTTTTTCATCAAACAGACATCAAGCAGTTTCTACAAATGTTATTTATGTTATTACATAGAAACTTTATGTAATCTGCTGGTAATTTCTGTCAATGCATCGCTGCATCCATTTTAACAATCTTGAATGTGGTCTTATCTATAAGTGATAATTTGCCAGTGTATGTTTTATCTATAAATGTTCTAAATTAACTCTAATTAGTCTTTCTCCTGTCATCTTGATTTAGTTCTAAAGTGATTCTTCGTCTATTTCTATAGTGTGAGATAATAATAGATCTGCATCACCTGAAAGTTTTAATTCTGGAAATAAAAATAGGACACAATAATTTGATTTTTAGTTTTTTTTTAGATTTTCTTACAAAATCTTAGACAAAGAATATTTTTCCTACTTCTTGTGTATAAACCTCCATCCAACTATTGACTAGAAGTTTGCATCACCACCACCTTCCTGGTAAAAAAAAAAAAGGGTCTTAAACCTTCCCATGTTTTTATAGATGAAAAATTAATCATGTTTTTCCTAGACTTGATACTGCATCAGATATTTCTGGTCTAGAATGTGGAGCATCCTTCTTGTTTCATTTTAAATATTGATTTTACATATTGTTTTTTGAACTTCTTTCCTTTTGAAGATAAAACTTCAATAAAAAATACTATTTCTAAAGGTTAATAATAATCAAATATAATCTTAAATGCCCCAAAATGAATACCATCAAAACTGATAGCTCCAGATAATTCCATACACATCTTTGAGTTTAAGTTCTACTATACATGTTCATATAAATAAAGAGTTAAATTTCTGAAATACTGTAAAAGTATTATTTTTCACTGATTACAATTTCCATGGTTTCTGGTTTACAGACGTGTTCGTGGGTATTTTTTTAGTGGATTTTTATTGTTATAAAATAGTTTTCCACAGATACCAACTTAACTTACCAAAAATCAAAAGACTATGGCTACGTCATGTTATTATTATTCCAAAGAACAGTTTGAATTCTACTCACTATATCGATATTATGTATACCAGAGTAGTTATATTTATACTGCAATCGTTCTATTTGAGCAGTCAAAATGCGTTGACAGTATATTTACAAGTGATAAACGGTCACTGACCGTTTATAACATTTAGAAATCAGTTGGGGCCTCTTAGGGGTAACTAACTTTTAAAATAATTTGAATATTGGTAGTAATATCCATTAATGTCACTAATGATTGCAGTATAAAGACAATAACAGTGCATTGACTTGACATAACATTCGATATACGTATTCAGCACGAATCTGGGAAAATGCTCGGGAAACCCTCGCATTTTCCCCGATTCTAAGCCTGATCCGTATATCGATTTTATGCCAAGTCAATGCACTGTTATTGTCTATTTCAAAGTTCTGTTATAATTCAAAACATGTTCATCTTTCTGTTTCTATTACAAAATATTGCTTTACAATCGTACTCATAAAACAAACAGTTTAATTAACACCAGAGTTCGTGAAATGTGTCAGTCCTGTCAGACATGACCACCAACATTTGGGCAGATTTTGTTAAGGACTGACACAAGTTTGGTATTTTGCAATAGAAAATTAATGAGGACTGACATTTTTTTCACTAGGACCGTCAAACCCATATGTAATTTCGTGAACCCTGTAACACAATGTTTCATATCTGAAATGTGTGTAGTTACTCTAATTGGGGATAAATAGTTAAAAACACCAATATAATGGATACCACCATTTAGAAGCTAGAGCGGACCCTGAGCCTGTTGCATTAATCGTTTTACAGCATGTGGACAAAAGTGATTCCGTTTCCGCCATCTTCCCTATATATTTCATATAAAACCATTTATTTTCATAACTTTCTCATGAAGTTATTCCTTATCTGATATTCATGAAATTTTCAGCATTAAATACAGAAATAAATATAGTTTCTTCCTCGTATAATTTGCAAATAAATTTTATTTCTACTTTCTCTAAAGAATTGATTTAAAAACCAAGTTTAATTTTTTCACCAAATCTTGATATGTAATCATATAAAATTGTGACGTCAAGAATTTACATTTGTGTTTAAATCATAAATGCTTGCAAATAAAAGTTCGAAAAAATTACATGAAGATATTAAGATAAACTCTAATTAATTCTATTTTTAAAGGTGAAAATTTCATGAAAATCGGCTAAGGAATGACTTCATGAGAATGTTATGAAAATAAGTGGTTTTATATGAAATATATAGGGAAGATGGCGGAAACGGAATCACTTTTGTCCACATGCTGTATATTATCTATGTAAAAATTTAAAAATTATGGGACAATAAAGTTGATTGTGTTTTCTTAAGATTTTCAAATTTTGTACAGGTTCATATACATAAAAAACAAACATACAGGATAATTATAATTACACTTTTATGTTTTTGAGTTTTCCAATCTAATTAGTAGTTTCATATTTATGGAGAATTTTCCATGGAAATTGCTTTCGCAGTTTTTCACTGAGCTGGAAAACAGCAAAAATAAAAATATCGCAAATATTAATACAATGTACTTTTACAATAAGCCTATTTTTCTGAGAAAAAGCCCATAATCCTGGGGCCTGTTTAACGAAACTATCCTAAGACATGTCTTAGGACCATCTTAGGACATGTCTGAGACAGCACAACGAAGCTGTCTTAAGACCATCCTAGTAAAGTTGGTCTTAAGATCATCCCAAGATATTCATTTATTAAAATATCCATATGGAGTGGAGATAATTAGCCCAATAAATAAAAAGATAATCTTATATTAATTATGAGCTTTCAATAAATTTAAAATCAGAAAGAAATTTAAATTAAAAGACGATTTGGAGTTAATCACAAGTTTTGGAGTTAAAATGTCTCTTCTGTACAATATGCATATCGAAATTGTCAGTCTATATTGACATTTTTAAGCTGTCAAACGAGTTATTTACGGATAGTACACCCTATACAGATGAAATCAGTGAGTAAAGTCGTGCAAATCGTGTTCTTTTCTATGATAGACTTTCACCTTATATAAATGGAGTTGTATTTTGAATGTTATGCATACATCCAAAATGAGCCGAAAACGTAGCCCGAACTTATCGATAGTGGGTTTTTTTTATTATGTGAATTAATAACATTTTATTTTACTGTGTGTATTTAATTATTATTATCTTTTTTATATTTATTGAAATGTAGTTGTTACCTTAAGATGGTCCTAAAGTTTAGGACATATCTTAACTTAAGAGCGGTCGATAAACAGACTTAAGACAAAGACATGTCCTAAGACCATCCTAAGATATGTCTTAGTCCTAAGACATCTTCATTAAACAGGCCCCTGATTTAAATCATGTTATATAATTACTCAATTATGATATTTAGTGCTGAAACATGTTTTTTTTTCCAAATTTATAATGAAATATCATTGATGTACAAGACTGGTTTCCATAGCAACAGACCTAAATAAACACTATTGTTACAGAATGGCCAGTATTTGTGTCAAAAACAAGAACGATTTTCCTCCTAATGAAAATAACAATTAATGGACGATCAATTAAATAATATAATGGAAATGTATATGTCACAAATCTTAACCTTTTGTTAAAACATAAATAACGAGGAACTGAGCTAATTTTGTATTTAAACAAAATCCCACATTTGTTTAGATAACTCACTTGAACTTAACACTTGAAATGTTTGTGTTCACCACTTATAGTTCTGTTCAAAATCTATCTGCAAATATTTAATATGTATATATTTATTGAAGTACATTATTCTTAAGTGAAAGAAGATTTACTTACTGAAACTTGACACTGACAAAATAGTACATAAACTGTTCTAGTTACTAAGAAAAGACTAAGATTATTTGTCACCATCTATAGCTATGTTACATATAATGTACCTTCATCTATTAAGAGCAGGTGTGACCTGAGAAGCGAGCGATAGATAGGCTAGTCATAGCATCATAAGACTTTTGTCTATATCGCAATACAATGCATATATGTAATGTACAGGGGATTGTAAAATCCTGACTATTGAAAAACAAATAAAAAATTAAAAAGAAATTATATGTAATATATAGAGACTGAAAGGAACATGAACATATTTTTGTTTCCAAAATTTCTGTTAATCATGTAAAAAAAAACTCATTGCCATGTATAATAAAGCTTTTCGTAATATTGCAAGAATTATGTTTTCATTAACTCTCCCCATTTTTTTTCATACGACTGTCATCGAGTAATGTAGGTATGTCAATTTGTACAATATCCTCTCTTAACCCTCCCCTTAACCCTTAAATTGTAATATAAGATATTATAAAATTCATGATATTTGTATAGAAGAGGTAAAATTGACATATGATTTTAGCAAAGAAACTATTATTTAAAAGGTGAATTACAACAAAAATTAGTTAAATATGTTTATCTTGCCAATATAGATTTTGTTCATATTTCAACTTTGGACAAAGATGTCTTCAAGAAATGTTAAACTAGAATTTTTTGAATATTTCTAAATAAGGGCAGTAATTATTTTTTATAAATAGGTATGCATATACATTTCTCCCATTATTATGCGGCGTTTTAACCCTGCTGAACCAGTGGTGGAAAATCTGTAATCCTCTAGAGGATTAAAATGTCTTGTGCCTTTCCCAGCGTTAATTTCAAATGCATTAATTTCAAATTTTGAAATAAAGTTCGTGTTAAATAATGGGAGAAACAAATTCTCCTTCAGTTGCCCATGTGGGTTACGATATTTCTCTACTCTCAAGAGTTAAATTAAAATTTTATCCACTCGCCTTACGGCTTGTGGTTAAAATTTTAAATTTAACTCTCTTGAGTGGAGAAATATCGTAACCCACGGGCAACTGAAGGAGAATCTATATGTAATTTCTTAAACAGTTAATTTATACTCAATTTGGTAATAACATTAATAAATTCAATGCTAATTTTCTTGTAATATAAAAAGGTAAATATATTTTCTACCATTATTACGGCGTTTTAACCCCGCTGAACCAGTGGTGGAAAAATCTGTAATCCTCTAGAGGATTAAAATGTCTCGTGCCTTTCCCCGCATTTGACGGCTTTTGAAATAAAGTTCATGTTAAATAACGGGAGAAGCAAATTCTCCTTCAGTTTCCCAGATGGGTTACGATATTTCTCCACTCTCGAGAGTTAAATTTAAAATTTTAACCACTCGCCTGACGGCTTGTGGTTAAAATTTTTAATTTAACTCTCTTGAGTGGAGAAATATCGTAACCCACGGGCAACTGAAGGAGAATCTACATGTAAACATTTCTGAAATAAGATGGAAATTATGGATGTTTATGTGTTCAATTGTGATTTCATGGATTGTTATACTTTTCTTGAATGGAGGCAAGTGTGAAGTAGAAATAGGACTATTGTCACAGTAAATTTATTCCAAGCGGAATATTATTTCTAATATCAAATAACTTTTAAACAATTTCAAAACATTAATTCATTAATAATCTAATTCATAATTTCATGATAATTTATAAATATTGATTATATTTCCATACAATAAAAAAATGAATATTAAATTCTAAATTTTAGAAAACTGATGTAATATTTATTCATTATGAAATTCTAAGGAGAATCATTTGTTAAAAGGCTATATAAGAATATTTAGAGATTCCAAAACCTCTTTTTCTCTTGAATTTAACTTAATTATTATTTACTGCTCCATATAATAGTATTTCCTATATACCTACATAGCAGGTTCTTTTACTCTATATAATACCACTTTAACAGCTCACTATATAGCAGGCCCTTATACTATATAACAGTTGGACTGTCACCCTTACATCTATATCAACCTAGTTTTACAGTCCTTAGATATCTCATTAATACTGATTCCATATCCGAGGATCAATAATTTCTATTTAAACAACTTAAATAATAAATAAGAAGTCCACTCTTCCACAACTATAAACGATAATAAATCATCCCTTCTTTCTTCTTCATTCCAGTAAATCTTCTTCATTTACTTTTTTTTTCTTTTTCAGAAAAAGACAAATAAGATGTTGCTGTTATTTTCAGAATTGTCCAATGAATTTCAGAATTGTCCAATGAATGTAATTATATTATATCACTTGTTATGATGGTAAATGTCTATTTCAAACTTTGTAACGGATCTTCAATATCAATATCAGATACAAACTTACAACTACCAATGTATGAATATTGTAGCACTTGTATTTATTCCTAGTTATGCTTTCTTTTGTTAATAAAGAAAGTCAATTAACGTCACAAAGATCTGGTTCAACCACTTTTGAGAATCAAAACTAAGATTCTGTAATCTGTTTTAAAAATATTTAAATCCAACAATCATAATCAAAATAAACTTTATTTCCCATTATTATTATACGACATTTAAATATTTTCCATAATTTCTATATCCACAAGCAAATGAAAGCAATTGCAATTATTCTGAATATTTATGATGCAAAACAAGAAATATTTAACTTTAAAATTCATTGACGATATTTTAACATTCACTTTCCATGCATTTGATACACCCTATATATATCAATTAAGGTTTCAATTTTCTACATGTTTTCTAAACAGAAATTCAACTTTGATACATGGATTGTCCCAGACATGTTTTACACTGAAATACAAATTCCTTGTGAGAAATTTGCCACCAGACTTTGGTGTCAGAAATCTGTCAAATACAGGTACTATTTATTAACACACCAGTGTAACAAACTATTGCCCATACTGTACTGATTACTAGTGAATGAAATACACGATAGCATTGACATAAACATTATATGATTTTATCTTGATTCATATTTGAGAAGATCAAATAAGGGTTTAAAGGGGGTGTTCTTTTGATATCTTGTACTTACTTAATTATTATACAAATGAAATGTATATATATGTACATAAACTGAATTATTATACAAATGTATATACATTGTATATAAATGTGTGGTAGTTTTTTAAAAATCGATAAAACTTGCTGTTAAACCAGAGGCCCATCAAGAACTTGATTCATTCATTTAACTGATGAATACTTGCTTATGTACCTACAATTCAAATAATCCAAAATTTAAGAAAATGAAATAAATGTTAAATTAACTACTTATTCATTGAGAATTTCAGCCACATCAGTTTGTTATCTCCCCTAGATAAGATCAGTACAAAATTCTACTGGTAATTAATATACTAAGGGAAAAGAGAACATATTTCATTTCCCCCCTTTTTTTTTACCGAACAGATTACCTAATGTGTCCATCTAAAGCTAACAAATCTTCCATGTAAATAATGGCTGATTTGAAGGCAATATAAACATAACTACTAGATGTATATAAATGTTTGAAATGGTACTGATGACTTCAAAAGCTTTTCTGGCCTGTTTTACAGCGAGTGCAAAATAATTTTAAATAAACAGACAACATACATATATTGTGTCTATCATGCAATGTTAAAAGTCCAAAACAACTGTCAAAATATCTGAGAAGAGCAGAAACAAGCTTCATTCTAATCTTTATTAATGGTGTCCTCTATCTGTCCTCAGAAACAAGCTTCATTCTAATCTTTATTAATGGTGTCCTCTATCTGTCCTCAGAAACAAGCTTCATTCTAATCTTTATTAATGGTGTCCTCTATCTGTCCTATGCTTATACTCTTACCGTTCTTTATCGTCACTACACATGAATCATCATCATGTACCAAAAAATCTTTATTAGGTCCATGACTAAATCACACTTTTATTTGACCCTTTTAGTAATTCCCAAGGTTTTATTATTAAGTAGACTACAGGACAAAAGTAAAACTGCCAAACTTTTGTTCTCTTAGGCACTTGATTCCATAGGTAGGTGTAACATTCTAACGTAACAATTAGATTGGAGCCATAGAGGCCCCTGTATTATATAGATTTCAAATAAAAATCAAATATAGACCCTGAAGTATGAAAATCCCGTAAAATCTTCTAGTATCAAAATATAGCATATACTACAAATAATCAATATGAAAAAATTGATATATAAAACACATTAAAGCTCTTTAATTGTTTCCCCATTAAATAGTAGACCTGATACCTATCTGATAATGTCAATATATCATCTCTTATAGTACTTTAAATACTTATTGACTTTGAAATAAACAAAAGGTGCATTCAATGACAAATATATATACAATCATTCAAGGTAGACGTTGCTACCCAGTATAATGCATATACCCTTATTAATCAATGATTTATAAATTCGTATTCTAGTTAGTCACAATTGTTATAAAATATGCAGTCTTTTTTTTTATCATTGACAAGTACTATTAATAATATTTCTAAGGAATAATCAATTTTACTCATTTGTGAATACACAAATATATATCCCAAAATTTTCACATATAAGGGAGACTACTCTAAATGATGATTCTCAATTTTTTCATATAACATTAGTTCTCATGACCTATCATTGGTTAAATTGCCTTGTTAAGATACTGTAATAGGATATATATAATATACATTTATTTATCATATACATTTTTCAATTGTCTACTGCTAATTTATGTCCCTAAACCAAGCTTGGTAAGGGAGGTAATACATAGTATGCCTTTGTTCTTGTACATAATAATTATATAATTATTACATGATAAATTGGTGTTGATCATCACTACCACACCTGTAGAGGGGGGTAACTCTGTAAAGTATGACTACCACACCTGTCGAGGGAGGAAACTCTGTAAAGTATGACTATCACACTTGTAGAGGGAGGTAACTCTGTAAAGTATGACTACAACACTTTTAGAGGGGGGTAACTCTGTAAAGTATGATTACCACACCTGTAGAGGGAGGTAACTCTGCAAAGTATGACTAACACACATGTAGAGGGAGGTAACTCTGCAAAGTATGACTAACACACCTGTAGAGGGAGGTAACTCTGTAAAGTATGACTACCAGACTGTCAAATTTATGTTTGAAACAGGTCCAAAAAAAAGGTTTGACGAAAATTTAAAGTTATTGACTTCTGACACAAGCCTAATGCTATTAGCATGGTTATCAACCTTGAATTTTTAGGAAACATTTGACTGTCTAAACACACCATAAGTTACAAATTCCTGGCAACTTTAAAAGGACCATCACTGTACACTGTATACATATAACAAATTACAGTCCATTATCAACAGGAAAGACAAAGAGGAAACAGGAAGTTGATGTTGACTATCTGGACAGCGATGTTTTTAGAACAGCCCCTTCTGATTGATAATCTAACTTTTTAGTGGGTTTTTATGAAAAGAAACTGGAGATTAAAACAAATATTTGATGCCAATATAGACCATTTAAAGAGAGTTGTTACTGCTAATGACAGTGTAAAGAACATCATTTATAATGTATCTATTACAAGTACAAGCAAACACATGCCTAGATAACTGAATTTCAAGCCTACCTCGACAATCTTCTTCATATGAAATTGTTGAGCAGATAACTGAATTTCAAGCCTACATCGACAGTTTCTCTCATATCAAATTGTTGAATAGATAACTGAATTTCAAGTTTAGCTTGACAGCTTCTTTCATATCAAATTGTTGAATAGATAACTGAATTTCAAGCTTACCCTGACAATCTTCTTTCATATCAAATTGTTGAATAGATAACTGAATTTCAAGCTTACCCTGACAATCTTTTCATATGAAATTGTTGAATAGATAACTGAATTTCAAGCTTACCTTGACAATCTTCTTTCATATCAAATTGCTGAATAGATAACTGAATTTCAAGCTTACCTCGACAGCTTCTTTCATATCAAATTGAACTGAGGACTGATTTTCATCTACTTCTTGTATGGCTTGGTGTCGCTGACTTTCTTCTATCAATTCCTGTAAATAAATAAAACATTACTATTTTGATTCCATTCAATATTTATTTTTAATTTCTATATTTAAATCGTAAAATCTTTGGCAAACTACCATGGATCCAAAGATACCACTCTACATAAGAAATTCTTAATATATGTTTGATATTTGTCACTCCTCTTTGGTTAATACATTAATATTGGAGCAAAAAAACCCCGCAAAATGTTCAATTTTTTTAATTCTTCCCCTTCTTGAATCACTTCTTCAGAACTCCTAGAGCAACCTTTATGGCAAGACTGGTGATTTAACATGAAGTAGTTTTGGAAAATAAATCCAACAAGGGCAATGCAAAGCGTGGCATATCCCCTTGACTAAAAATTTGACCTTTGACCTGTGACCTTGAAAATCAATAGGGTTCCAGATTCTCTTAAGGACTAAGTATGTACCAAGTTTGGTTAAAATCCATTGAAGGATGTTGATTCTAGAGTGTTCGCAAGGATGATACAGGGTAAAAATTAGATCCTGTGACCTTGACCTATTACCTTGAAAATCAATAGGGTTCCAGACTCACCTAAGGACTAAGCTTGTATCAAGTTTGGTCAAAATCCATTGAAAGATGTTGATTCTAGAGTGTTCACAAGGATGCTATGCGGTAAAAAATTTGACCCTGTGACCCTGACCTTTGACCTTCGAAATCAATAGAGTTCCAGATTATCTTAAGAACTAAGTATGTACCAAGTTTAGTTAAAATCCATTGAAGAATGTGGATTCTAGAGTGTTCACAAGGATGTTATGCAGTAAAAAAAACTCGACCTGGTGACCTTGACCTTTGACCTTGAAAATCAATAGGGTTCCAGATTCTCTTAAGGACTAAATATGTACCAAGTTTGGTCAAAATCCATTGAAGGATGTTGATTCTAGAGTGTTCACAAGGATGTTATGGAAGGATGGAAGGACGGATGGTAGCGTTACTATATCCCTTTGCAATTTCGTTGCCGAGGGGATAAAAAGGTATCAGCCAATCAGAGGTTGAAGTGGCCATGTTGGATTTTGATGGCTCTGAAAAGCAACAACACATCTTGAGGACCTCTAGAGGAACATTTCTGGCAAGTCTAATGACTTGACATGCAGGAATTCTGGAGAAGAAGTCGAAAATATCTCTGCCAATCAATGGCCAGGACAACCATCTTGGATTTCTAATCACTTTAAAAAAAAAAAATACAACACTTCATCAGGACACCTATAGGAACAATTATGTTGGCAGTGGTTCTTAAGACGTTGAAAATGTAAATTGTTTAAAACATGTTGAAAATGTAAATTGTTTAAAACATACGGATGGATGGATGGACAGACGAACCACAGACACTTTTCGATCAGAGAAGCTCAGGTGAGCTAAAAACTCCACAAAAACATATATTCACTCATCATACAAATAAACAGAAAACATCCCTTTTAACATTTTTAGTTTTGGTCTCTTATTATGAAACATACCTGATACATGGCTATAATCCCCAAAATAAATCCCAATGATTATTGTGTTACAAATTCAGAAGAATCAATCCACTAGAACAAAACTTGAACATAAATAATTGTGTCTACAAACAAACAACTACAGCAGACACATATCAATACAATAAATACAACTGACCTTCATACCAATACCAGTCCTCCAGCTAGAATTTGAAAGGGGCAGGGTGCCAGCAAAGGGCAGGGCATTTTTTAATGATAAGAAGGGCACTTAGAGAACTTTTTGTGCTTTTGTTTTAAATTGTATTGGTTTGTAATGGTTTTTTTTTCCCAGCATATAATATAAAGACGCATCAATTATCTAAGCAATTTTATTATGAAGTCAATGGCAAATGTATTTCATTAAATAACATTCATTACATTATAGTAAAGAGACATAAGACATGCAGCACTAACAAAGTCAACTTCAGCATTAGTTTTTTTTAAATAAAATGTTCATATTAACACATGGTGTTTAGTCTTGTTTTTTGTCTGGAAGAAGTTGGTGACTGTAGGTTGTAGGACATGCTCCAACATTGTCTTGTCACAGTTGAGTTTGATGTTCAACAGGTCTTGATGCTGCTCCTGTGACTGGTTTTAGTCAACTTCACCTGTGAAAAACTCTCTCAACCTCTGCTGTACTAAGTGGTAGAGTGGTGGCAATGCTGAACAGCCTGTACACCAATGGGTACATGTTCTTGAGTCCTGTGCCATCTGAATTGTGTAGTAAATGAAGCAGGCTGGTCACTGGTCCTGTGTTGGCATTGTGTTGAGGAGTTGTATAAAATCTTGCCATTGTAGCTGCAGGTCCTCTGGGTTCATTGAGAAGTGGGCTGCTATGTCGTATATCTCAGTATACCCATAAAGAGCTGGAAAGTCATCTGAGGTTCCACTGAAGTCCATGACAGCTAGCTAGACTGTTTGTCATGGGATAACCACCTGTGGTGTTTGGCTTGTTTGATAGATAGTTTTTTTGTGTTTTTTCTTTTTTTGGGTTTCATTTCATTGATATAAAAATATTCAATTTATGATTTGGATTTCAAGTAACTGTATAAAGTTTGTAAAAATGTTGATTTAATTTTTTTTAAATGTATACTGTAAATGGACATATGTGTTCGTTGTCTCTAATTTTTCCCTGTATATTTTATATAAAAACCACAATTTTCCCAAAAAATATACAGAGGTTATTTCTTGACCAATTTTGTTGAAATTTACCCTCACAATCGGAAATTGTTTTAAGTTTTTCCTCATAATCTTCATATAATTTTGTGATTAAAAATAAGACAATTATATGAAGATTATAACAACCAACTTCAACACATTTAGCATTTGTGAGCGAAAATTTTCGGCAAAATTTTTCAAGAAATTACCTCGGTATACTTTTTTTGAAAAAAGTTGTTTTTCATGAATTATATAGAGTAAAATCGGAGATGACAAACATTTATTTCCAGTTACGGTATATACAAACTGTTTTCCTTCGTTCAATTAAATTAAAGTAGCCGAATATGAAAAGAGTCAATAAAAAGTTATTTTTAACTTCCTTGCTATTTTTAGCACATAGTTACCGTGATGTACAACATACAAATTTTCAAATGTCATTAAAAATAAAAATTGTACGTCAATGACGTACAACAAATGTGCCATATTTTATTATATTGGCACTCATTTTTCACTTTATCAAATAAATAAACAACTGCTAGTACCGAGTGGAATCTGTGTTGAAGAACGATCTAATTGACGCAATCTTCTGCTTGTCGCATGTCAACTGAGCTAAACAACGTTTCTGTGAAGGCATATTTGAAAATGATGAAATATACTTTAATTTTATCAAGGATTTATATAGTAAATAAATCCTTGTTTTTATGGCTGTGACTAATCCCGAGTAGCTTGGAAATGAGTAGTGTACCAAGCTGAACACCACAAGCCGCCGACACTTCAATTATTTTATTAACTTCTTTCACCAAAATGAATTATCGCTAATGCATTAGGTTAATTGCCTTTGATCACCTGTATTTAACTATTTCAGACTATACAACAGGTGTCAAATTTTGTGATGTAATCTGTTAATTGACAGATCATACACATCGATCGATATTTTTAACAGAGAAAGGCAGTTTTGGTATAAATTTTTAAAAAAACTTTCGAAAAAGGCATGAGGGCATTTTAGATATGGTACTAGGGGCAGAAGGGCACGACCAAGGGCATGAAGGGCGTGGCGCCCTTCTAAAATACCGTGGCGAGAGGTCTGAATACAATAAATACAACTGACCTTCCAATTGTTAAAACATGTCTGATCATTAAACATCCAAGTTACACTGACCTTCCAATTGTAAAAACATCTGTCTGATCATTAAACATCCAAGTTACACTGACCTTCCAACTGTAAAAACATCTGTCTGATCACTGAACATCCAAGTTACACTGACCTTCCAATTGTAAAATCATCTGTATGATCATTAAACATCCAAGTTACACTGACCTTCCAATTATAAAAGCATCTATCTGATCATTAAACATCCAAATTACACTGACCTTCCAATTGTAAAAACATCCATCTGATCATTAAACATCCAAGTTACACTGACCTTCCAACTGTAAAAACATCTGTCTGATCATTAAACATCCAAGTTACACTGACCTTCCAATTGTAAAAACTTCTGTCTGATCATTAAACATCCAAGTTACACTGACCTTCCAATTGTAAAAACATCTGTCTGATCATTAAACATCCAAGTTACACTGACCTTCCAATTGTAAAAACATCTGTCTGATCACTGAACATCCAAGTTACACTCGCCTTCCAATTGTAGAAACATCTGTCTGATCATTAAACATCCAAGTTACACTGACCTTCCAACTGTAAAAACATCTGTCTGATCATTAAACATCCAAGTTACACTGACCTTCCA
>MJUT01056352.1:763488-775620 GCA_002080005.1 Gigantidas platifrons
ATCCAAGTTACACTGACCTTCCAATTGTAAAAACATCTGTATGATCATTAAACATCCAAATTACACTGACCTTCCAATTGTAAAAACATCTGTCTGATCATTAAACATCCAAGTTACACTGACCTTCCAATTGTAAAAACATCTGTCTGATCATTAAACATCCAAGTTACACTGACCTTCCAATTGTAAAAACATCTGTCTGATCATTAAACATCCAAGTTACACTGACCTTCCAATTGTAAAAACATCTGTCTGATCATTAAACATCCAAGTTACACTGACCTTCCAATTGTAAAAACATCTGTCTGATCATTAAACATCCAAGTTACACTGACCTTCCAATTGTAAAAACATCTGTCTGATCATTAAACATCCAAGTTACACTGACCTTCCAATTGTAAAAACTTCTGTCTGATCATTAAACATCCAAGTTACACTGACCTTCCAATTGTAAAAACTTCTGTCTGATCATTAAACATCCAAATTACACTGACCTTCCAATTGTAAAAACATCTGTCTGATCATTAAACATCCAAGTTACACTGACCTTCCAATTGTAAAAACTTCTGTCTGATCATAAAACATCCAAGTTACAAACAGTAGGAAGTTAATCTACTTTAAACATCCATCAAACATAAGTAGACTGAGAGAAAGTCTTATTACTGAATAAATATCAAACAAAATGCTCACAATTAAAAAAAAATTAATTCTGAAAATAAATATTCTTAAACAAACACTTCAATGAATATATTTTTAGATCAGCACTGAACTTATTTTATCCATTCCAAATTTGTTCATGATCTTCACCATGAGTAAAAAATAAATACATGTACTGGTATCATGAAAACTGGTTTACTTGTACTGATACACAAACAAACTACGTAAAGCTTCTGTATTCCTTATATAACACTTTTCTCTATGGAAGTCTGTTGAATGCATACAAGCTGTCAATATATTTGTTAATCCAAGTTTTATTGTTGTTTCCCATTCAAATCAATGAAAAAATATGATTTCTAATTCAATGATAGTCTAAATCACCATTCTCTTAAAAATTTTAGAGAATGAAGTCACTGTAAGATTAATAGTCTTTGCCGACAGCAAATAAGCAAATGCACATGACCTCTGATTTGAACCCATTCTGAGATCTATGTAACTACATGTGTGCAATTCCAGCCAATGAAAAAATATACATGCAAATATTAAATACATACACTAACATAATATTTAAATTCACTAAAATAAACAAGCGCGTTCTCATTTCTTCATCCACGTTCGATTCCTGTGTCACCTTCATCCAAGTGTTTGACAATCTTCGGAGACGCTGACAAGATTTAATAAGCCATCAATGACATCAACAAATAACCATTGCATGCGATCTTTATTTTGAAATTAAATAGCTTTCCACTGATATTTGTCCAAAACAAATTGCTACTAGGAGTAACGAAAATTATGATTTTAGCAGGTTATATCACTTAAATTAATAAGTAATGTGTTACCGTAATATGCCATGTATATAGTACATATTTATGTATAATACACACCCCTTCACTAGACCTTTAAATAACTGTTAGCTTTCTGATTACTCATACATAATACTTACTAGAGTTGGTCCAATGATTGTCTGAGCACATTAATGTGAGTATCATGTTTAACATACAGAATATCTCAATAAAAACAAACATACAACATGCTTTAAGCTCTGTATGTAGACTTCTTAATAAAAATCATGTAAGTGTTTTTTTCTCAGTTGGTTATTTTCGTGTATCTTTTTCTTTTTTCTTTTTTTTTTGGTAACTGCACTGCCTTCCAAAAATAAATGTTTCATTTTGGTAACATTTAAAAGACTAGCTTTATCATACATTCTTTAACAGGAATTCAAAGAAACATACTATTTTATTGCATTTTTGCATGAAAACTCTTTATACTTAATTAAAGAATTTTAGAAGACATGTAGAGATACTAGCATGCAAAAACAATTAATATATTAAACATGTATTACAACAGACAATAAGTTAAGTATATACTTTTACATGTCTAGGAGAAATAATGGTGATGAAGTTTCCCCAAGAGAAAACCAACCATTCCATGCATGCAGATGAAACCCAATGAACTTGATTTACAACTCATTATCATTCAGCCAAGTAAAGTGTCTATATCTCATGGAGATCAGACTGTTGAATACAATTTTTAAAGACCACCCATGACATCTTGTGAATTGGTCCAGCAGTTTACAATATATTAATTTTTTATTGAAAGAGGCATAATTTCCATAAACTTGCTTGATTGATTGGTGTTTAACGTCCAGTGAGCAATTTTTCAGCTATATTCAGGATGAGAACATTTAGAAATTTAAATGCCACGGGACTCGAAACAAGAAAAAGTGATGGGTAGGGACGGATAATTTAGCCAGTGCAACAGGTCTCCTATGGACCACTCATCATGAGCATAATGCTCATAATGAACTGTTACACTGGGTTCTTTAACGTGTGAAGAGGGTGGCAATCTCTCAACACGGGACCTCGGTTTTATTTATGTCTCATCCGAAGGACGGGTTGGTTGTGAATTCATACATCCCGCACAACCATCGGATTCCCCTTCAAGCCGAAGAAGCTCTCGGTCCCATTTCTATACCCCGGGGTTCCCGAGGGGTTGACCTCTTTTAGAGGATTAGTGCCTCTAGGACAGAGAAACCTAATGCCTATTCTATCCCCGGCACACCCTCTGGGAGCATAAATTTGCAGTGGAAGATTAAAATGTTAAAGAGTTAATGAAGATAAACAATGGATACCAATAAATATGTAGATAGCAAATTAGGTGATACAAAAAAATCACTTATCCTTTGGACAGATGAGCTAATAAACTCATCTGGTTTATAACTTTACATGATAGTTATCTCCCTTTAAACCTAAGTGATTAAACCAAGTACAGATGTATACCTCTTATTCTTGTACAGATTTGTTTTTCATCAAATTTCAATTGACCCCCCAAAAAATGCCAGAGAAGAAATTTCATATAATATATCGACAGCAGTAATGATACTGTGACTGCTTTACAGCAATAAAAAAAATCCTTGCCCTTTTTATTCAGTTTAACATACAAACTATTAAATAAACTCTCTGGAGCCTGTAACTGCTCACCTGGTTTTCAATTTGACTTCTAAATTGCATAGAAAAATTCAGTTGACTCTTTTTTTGCCATTTGAAATTTCTGCTAATAGTAATGGCAGCCATCTTGGATCAAAGATCATTTCAGCTCAAGTTTCTAATCATAAGATTTTAAGGTGATTTTTCTTCTAAAAATATGCAAAATCGGTTGAAAGAAAAATCCACACTACTTATTGCAGTGTGGCTGCTATTAAAATTTGAGCTCATTTCGACTTATAAAACGACAACAGACCAAAAAGAAATTGTTACTAACAGTTGCCATCTAGAATGGATTGATGTTAATGCCAACTCAGCAATTTTTCAGCTATATCTGGCGAGAACAAGTTAATTTTCAATGAGACGATGTACTAGACCAACACACTTAGTTGGGTTTGTATAGTGCTAGATCACTGAAACAACAGTCTGCGGATAGACATGTCCTTGACACTGCATGCTTAGCGGAGAAGCAACACATTTTATAGTTTTTTTGTTTTGACCAAATATAGGCTCGACCCATGATCTAATGTATCATTTTGATTTATAATAAAGCAGTAATAGACAATTGAAGAACATTTCTATTTTTAGTTACAGCAGCCATCTTCAATAGAGGATGGTGTTGTCGGATACAATTTTGAAAGGGATCCACACAAGAACCATTACCGCCAATTTTTTTTTTTTTTCTAGTCAGGATTTACATTCATACAAAAGCTCATACATTACCACCTGACATGGGTTTACAAGGATTTACAACATAATTATTATGTATTGCATTTTTTAAAGTCAATTACGGTAATAAGCAAAATATGACATGAATAAATAAATCAATTGAGACACATTCATTCTTTCACATTCTCTCTCTCCCTTTCATAACAACACCCATACCTTTACAATGTCTGTCTTCTACTATTTTGTGACTTTAGTAACTTACTCTTAATTGATACAAATAAAATACATAAACATAAATAACTTAATATACCCAGGTACCTATCTGTAGTTAAAAATCTGGAAAAACATGTTTCACTGGATTCCAGTATTTTTCAAAATCTTTTAAATCGTTATTCTTTATGGCTATATATTGTTCAAGTGAATAGTAATTTTTAATTCTATTTTTCAATTCTATGATATTTCTAATTTTTTCTTTTAGTTTACATTTATATATATATAAATTTTAGCTATAAGAATCAGCAAGTTAAGAGTTAAACTTTCTTCTTTAAATCCAAGCAAAAACTGTTCTTTGCGAAATTCAATATTGTGAAAATAGCATTTAAGACAGTCATAGAAAGCCCTCAAGAAAGGTAATATCAAAGGACAATTAAAAAATAAATATTCAACTGTTTCATCTTCAACATTGCAAAATGAGCACAGTTTTGTGTCTTTAATATGAATTTTGAATAAAAAGGTATTAGTAGGTATAACTCTATGTAAAAACTTATACTGAAAATTGATCAGATATGTATCCCTACAACACTTTTTAAGAATTCGAAAATATATAGACCAGTCTGCAATGTCAATCCCAAGTATTTCTTCCCATTTCAAACATTTTTGAATGGGAAGACGAGTTAATGTCTTCAGTAAAGTAATATACACAAACTTTAAACTTTTTGTATTTATTAGTCTGTCTAAAAAGTCATCTTTTGGATCAAAATTTTCTGCATTGATACTATCAATATTATCTTTTAAACACTTTTTAATATCAGTAGGAATGTTTGATATTATTGTGTAATATCGAATGAAGTTGTTACTTTTAATTAATGTTTTAATCTATTCAAAGGTCAAGAAATTTTTTGTAACAGTATCCATGATATGATTTAAGTTTGTTACACCTGCATTTTCCCATCTCATATAACAAGGGAAATCATCCATTGATACAATTGGTTTAATTTGGTCCTGAGGAGACAATCTAAATGTGAAAGATTATGATGTATGATGACGGACAACAAGTGTGCTTCAATTGTTGAACACCATAGAAACACAAGTCAGATCTGGTAAAAACTTATGTACAACACCAGGGCTCACCAAACCAGGTGAAGTGGGCGACTTTTTCGCCTTGGTTTCAATGAAATCGCCCAATTTCTGTCAAAAAGTGAAGTTTAAGTCGCCCTTGTCAGTCTTTTCAAGTCAGTATTTTTTTCACCAATATTCATACTTTTTCTTCAATATTCACATAAAAGAAGCTCCCATGTTCCTGAAATATGACCCATACAGGGTTTGATGTTCAATATTCAATTCCAAACTCGTTAATTGCATCCTTTTTAATATCATTGTGCAGCACGTTCGTTTTGTGAAAGGTAGGGGCACATGCGGTAAAGGGGAAAGAAAAGTTAAAATGTTATCGATTTTCGAAAGTCTCCCAGATTTTCCCTCACTTAGCCCTTAAGTAAACTGAGAGAGAAGTCAAGTCGCCCTGTTTTTACTATGTGTGGTGACCCCTGCAACACACAATTTTGATGTCAAATCGGCAATACAAAACCTCACCTGTTGTTTTTTCATGGCATAATGTACAGCACTTTTTACTAATAAATCTGTTAGAACTTCCTCCTGAGCTACCTTGTCCAAACTTGAGTATGACACCTCCTTCTGGACCCCATCTTTAGTACTAATCACTTTAATAGACCCTATCTGTGAAGGAGTCCGTTCAATCAGTTCTGGTGTTACTGAAATTTAACAAAAATATACTGCTTTTGCATACAATGTACAGGGTTCATACACTTTTTTGTTGAGCAAAATCAAGGACTTTTCAAGGACTTTCCAGGAAAAAAATTACAGTTTTCAAGCACCTTTTTCTGAGCATTTTCATATATAAAACCTTGTTTAACCTTACCTTTCTTCAAGTGAAAATGCCTGTACCCAGTCAGGAAAATGATGGATGTCCAATGTCAGTGGTTTTGTGGGTGAAGCCGACTTGCCTACCCTTACGATTTTGGCGTAAGGCTCACTATTTTTTGGGCTATCTTGCACCCTTACGATTGTTGTCAATTTCCTTAAACGATTCAGCAAATTTGCGATATTTCCGGAAAGTGTTCGGTTCCGGTCCGTCATTTCATTGCGGTTCCGTATATTATAGATCGTATCAGCATTTCCAGTGATTAAAAAAACGATGTCAAAACGATCTTGGTCAAAATTTTGATAATAAACCCAAAATCGATTTAAAATGTTAACATTATGTGGTTATATCATGTGCCATTCCGCATTCACAACATGTGTAGTTTCTGTGCTTAAAATTGCATTTTGTGACCCAAAAAAAGAGCCTTAATAGTGCCTTACTATTTTTTTATCTCAACTTACTATTTTTTTCAAGCACCTTACTATTTTTAACTTAAAAGGGGCAGGCAAGTCTGGTGAAGGTACTTTTGTGTTTGTCTTTTTTTCTTTTGTTCAGGAATTTACATTTTCCCGGCATCTTGAACTGGCAATGATCAAGGTCACTGGCGACCGACGGCTGATCACGCGATGTTATGATTTTTTATTTTCATAATTTTTAATCTAGAACATAAGTGGACACGTTTGATGTTATGCCCATTAAGAAATACGTTCAGGAAAACTCATGAATCGCAACGGAAACCAATTAAAACGACAAGCTTGAAGTCAGATGATGGGATTACATTAATGCGTATTGTTGATTTGAGCGGTAAAATTCCGGAAAACACCGTTTTATAGAAATAGCGTGTAGTATTACGGGAAGGTCTATTTATATTTCCACGGGTAACTGAGGTTGTTGACATCGATTCAACGTCTTGGAGATCGAAAATGACTGTTAACATGCACTTATTTCGCGGAAATAAGATTGTTCAAATGAAAAAGTAGTTTTCAAGGGTTTTCAAGCACCTTTATTGGAATTCAAGTACTTTCAAGTTCTTGATTTTGCTACTTTCGTTTTCAAGTACTTTCAAGGATTTCAAGCACCTGTGCGAACCCTGAATGTATCCTGATTGGCTGATCTAGAAGGGTCTGAACTTAAAACAAATTTTGATAAAATTTGTAAAAAATCATGCAAATATTTAATTTTAATCAAATTGGTAATATTTGTTCAAATTCAGTAGCAAATATTTAGCAAAAATCTCTTCTTGAAGGATATTTATTTTTCGTTGTGATGCATTCTATATAATTATATATACCACAATTCTTACGAATTTACATCCAGAGTAATACTGAATAATTCATAAAAACATCGAAGGAAAAAGGTCATTTATGTTTAATATAAAAGCAAAACGACCACCTGATGTCTTCAGATACGATTGACTGGTGTCTGACCAAAGAGATCAAGCAATATATGGAACCACTACCTGTATAGTTACTAGCACTTTAATCAATATATTTTGTATTATAAAGCCATAAAAAAAATATGTGTGTTTACGGTCACATGTAAAAAAAATCTAGGGTCGGTCGGCCAGCATTAATTTTTTTTTTACTATCAGCAAAACCGGAAATAGTCGTTCCCGGTTCCAAAATCTGATTCCGGAATTTCTTTTTTGAAATTTCCGGTAAGCCGTCATTAAATTTTGTTGAAGATGTTTTATGACGAGTTATGCAGATTTTCTACCTTCTTTGCTCTCAATTTCGACAAAAAGCTAGCGTTGAATAAATAAAACATTGCTGCTGATTAAACAACAAAAATGGTTATCCGAATTATGTGTAAAAATTGATAGGGTCGCTAGCAAAAATTAGGGTTGAATAATTGCAGATAAAAAAGGTTACGGTCGGTTGGGTGACCGTAAACACACATATATTTTTTTTTGGCCTAACATACCTATTGTATCAGCAGATTCAGGTCTGACTCTGTAAAACGTATATCCTGACAAGCTGCCAGGAGACATTAACATACTCCTCATTAGTTTGTATGGGGCTGGATAGTGTGACATGTCATCGTTGAGACGGCGTTGTAAATGTGGATTCAGAGGATTGTAATAAAATAATGATTTCTCTGTCAAGTAACCTGTAATAGATAAAATAAATTGTATTTGTAACATCCACAAATTTGATATACCTCTTCCATAAAAACAGGGTCTCTGTATACAGCATGTATTGAATTCAACTTCTTAATGATTCCTGCCCCCGTAATGAAACCAAAGGGCCTTGCTGACATCTGTTTAAGCATGGATAATAACATATGTGGATATATAGTAAACAAGGCCCCGTGATGAAATCCCAGGCGTGCTTGTTTAGTCAACTTTTACATCAACAAGTTATGCAAAATTAAATAATAATAATAATAATAATTAAATAAGCACTTGTGTGATCCATCCTCCAAATACTTTAATGCAAAAAACTTTTAGAGTAAATTTCAAGAGATTGTTTGACACAGTAAAAAAATTGATGTAAACAAACAAGTTGGACAGATGGCAACAATGTTCTGACTCATCACACATTATCCTGATTCTGAGCCTGAACCTGTCTTTGCTCCTACTCCTCCATGACAGGGGCTCAAACCCATAATCTATGGCACTCGAGTTGAGCATGATAACCATTATATTAACAATGCGGTTCATTTGGCAAATTACTTCAACAGTCAGAGATATAATATACATATAGTGTGTTATTTGAGAAGTTTGTAGTGTGCCCAGGTTTTACCTTTACTGATGACCTTGCCCAGTACATTATCATCCCAGCTCTTTGTCCACAGTGATAAGTAACGCTTGGCTGAGAATCCTGGTCGTATCTGTCTCTTAAACAAATCTTTTTTATGTCTGCCATAACTATTATGTACAAATCCAAGATATACATCTGTTTCATCTGTTGGTTCCTAAAATAAGCATAAAAAAGATGTAACAAAAGACCTTTTGTTGACTATATTAGTATAAACAATGGCTTAACTTATAAATACAAATAAAGGTAACAGCCACATTCCACCTTTTTTACCAACAAAAAAGGCCACATGACGATGTTAGGTTTGTAAACATGTTCTCTTCATGCACGTAGTTGAAATAATAGTCACTTGAAGTTAAATATAAAACCAAGTGTGGACAAAAATCTATGTCTTCCTTGCCCTATACAAATTGTGTAACTTTTTTCAGAAAATAAATTCAGTACTATGAAACTGAAATTCAGATAAGGTGACCCTATATGGATAAATACAGACAAATACATCATTACACATATCTAACCATCTATGAAATATATGTAGACCAAATATGGTGAATATAAGTTGGATAGCAATGAAGATTATGTCCTTATCAGGAAAATTTTATTTAAAGTTAGCAAAAGTCATTAGACCATGAAATTAAAGTCAAGGTCAAGTAACACATACCTGGCTGATATGTACCCTCCGTGATCAATGGGTTGACCATGTATGGTGAACCTAGGTAATATGACAATGGAGGAACTGACTTAATCACAAAAACTTGATGCAAATCTAACACCATCAGTACACCATGAGGTGGTCAGGTGACACATGTATGAGCACTTAAACACACTTGTATATGATAACTTAGACACACTTGTATATGATAACTTAGACACACTTGTATATGATAACTTAGACACACTTGTATATGATAACTTAGACACACTTTTGTATGAGGACTTAGACACAGTTTTGTATGAACACTTAGACACACTTTTGTATGAGGACTTAAGACACAGTTTTGTATGAACACTTAGACACACTTTTGTATAACACTTAGACACACTTTTGTATGAAGACTTAGACACAGTTTTGTATGAACACTTAGACACACTTTTGTATGAACACTTCAACACACTTTTGTATGAACACTTAGACACAGCTTTGTATGAGGACTTAAGACATAGTTTTGTATGAACACTTAGACACACTTTTGAATAACACTTAGACACACTTTTGTATGAGGACTTAGACACACTTTTGCATGAACACTTCAACACACTTTTGTATGAGGACTTAGACACAGTTTTGTATGAACACTTACACATTTTTGTATAACACTTAGACACACTTTTGTATGAACACTTAGACACAATTTTGTATGAGCACTTACACACTTTTGTATGAACTCTTAGACACACTTTTGTATGAACAATTAGACACACTTTTGTATGAACACTTAGACACTTTTTTGTATAACACTTAGACACACTTTTGCATGAACACTTACACACTTTTGTAAACATTTAGACACACTTTTGTATGAACACTTAGACACACTTTTGTATAAACACTTAGACACACTTTTGCATAAACACTTAGACACACTTTTGTATAAACACTTAGACACACTTCTGTATGAGCACTTAGACACACCTTTGTATGAACACTTACATACACTTTTGTATGGTTTGACATAATTACTAATTACTTACTCTTTTTCCAAATGATAAAATTGACTTGGCTAAATCATCAACTGTTTTCAATTCTAGATCATCTGCACTTTTTGAAAGTTCTAATGATTCTTCCGTCTGTTGTGGTCTACGGTGGCCCTTTTTAAAACTATGTTGTTCGTTTGACTTGTGAGCCTGATCTTCTGAGAAAAGTAAAAGAGCTCCTCTCCTTGTAGTAAATGTTTTTGGTATTTCATGGATAAGTTTGAATTTACTGGATTTAGTTGTACTTGGTGCTCCCTCAAAGTCAAATTTAGGTGGTATTGGAGGCAAGTATATTCTACTAGAATTTCCAACAAAGTTGAAATAATCCTGAAAATATAAAATTAAAAACCAGTTAAATTGGTCAAATGTTTTTAAATCAATTCATTGAAATTATTGATTTGACAAATTAAAGATATTTGGTTTGCTTCAAAAGCATTAGCATTATTTGTATCTGTCTTGTAACAACATTGTACCTGTACATTGTAAATCATAAGGAGGTCAACATTCAATACATAAAACTCACGAGGGAACCTCGGGGTATTATACAGAAATAAGATTTAGTTTCTACACTACAGGGTATGTACAATCCTTTTGATACAAGTGCCCATTAGTTATGTGCAAGACAACTACTACATTATAACTCACTAACAGCATTATAGGCCCCTGGGCAAAGCAATGAACTGGGGCCCCTACCTACACAACCACACACGGGAAAAAAGATATAAATGGTCGATAAAGTTATACATATTATATATTTATTGCATTGGTATTTCGAACGAAATCAGTGTTTAAATATTAAAAAACATGCCATACACAAACATACACAGATTAGAATGGTAGCTTGTGGGGCCCCCGGGCAACTGCCCAACGTGCCCATGTGTTAAGATGGCACTGCTCACCATTAGGATGGCATAAATTTTAAATAACCGCTGGATATATATAAATGCCTCATACTTAGAGAAAGTCCCACTCCTTTTATGTAAATAACAACTTTCAGAAGCCCCTAATGAACTACGGTTTACTATGAGTAGTTGTTGACAGCCCGTTGCAAGGCAAATATTTCTGGCCCTATCTAAAATTATACTATGTTTTCCTGTAGCAATCAAAGCTTTCACCCATAAGCCCATCCAGCGCCACTTTATACCTACAAGATATATTGTTTGTGGGCGTCATTGTGTGATGAAATGAAAGTTACTCAAAAAAACATCTCGACAGCAATGAATGTTTCTGTCTATAGGATTTAGTTTTTTTTAACAACAAACACATGAAATAATTTATCAATATTAATTTGTGAATATACAGATAAATTAAATATCATGACATGATAAAATAGACTCTTCCAATCTTCACTATATACAGAGGAACCTGTCTAATCTAAAACAAGAAGGGACTCTGGAAATGTGTCAGATTGTACAGGATATTGGAGCCTGTCTAATCTAACACAACAAGGGACTCTGGAAATGTGTCAGATTGTACAGAATGTCAGAGCCTGTCTAATCTAACACAACAAGGGACTCTGGAAATGTGTCAGATTGTACAGGATGTCGGAGCCTGTCTAATCTAACACAACAAGGGACTCTGGAAATGTGTCAGATTGTACAGGATGACGGAGCCTGTCTAATATAACACAACAAGGGACTCTGGAAATGTGTCAGATTGTACAGGATGTCGGAGCCTGTCTAATCTAACACAACAAGGGACTCTGGAAATG
>MJUT01056352.1:794410-818694 GCA_002080005.1 Gigantidas platifrons
CGCCCACTCGTTTAAATCCTTATGCGTACTTCGGTCTCTCGTGGTCTTATTTTGATATTCAAAATCTACGATTAGTTATACTATATATATTTGTATAGAAGAAGAGGTAAAATTGACAAATGATTTTAGCACAGAAACTATTATTTAAAAAGAAAATTACAACAAAAATTAGTTAAATATAGTATAACTAATCGTAGATTTTGAATATCAAAATAAAACCACGAGTGACCGAAGTACGCATAAGGATTAAACGAGTGGGCGGAACTTGTTCCGTCCACGAGTTTAATCGTTATTGCGTATTCGGTCACGAGTGATCTTATTTTGATATTCAAAATGTATGATTTAGTTATACTGTTTATTATATAGACTTTCAAAATTTCTTATATATT
The DNA here is from genome assembly GCA_002080005.1 of Gigantidas platifrons. NCBI lineage: Eukaryota > Metazoa > Mollusca > Bivalvia > Mytilida > Modiolidae > Gigantidas > Gigantidas platifrons. The sequence continues at coordinate 794,800 of MJUT01056352.1, forward strand.
ATTTTTTTTTATTTGCACGCGTGTGAATCTACGAGCAATGATACTACAGGGTTCAGTTGGAAGGATCTGCCATCTTGAAAATGTGAAATCCTATTTTTCATATTTACAACAATATACAAAAATAATTAAAATGCTCACCTTGAAAGCTTATTTTAGTTAAATTAAATCACAATTGAAGCGTATACGAAGCCAAATAGCGTCTAATCTTTACGTTTCAAACTGCAAGTCTTCATCTGACGTCAATGACGTCATCTTGATTATGTGTCAAAGTCATCAATAACATTTCGCGGAATTTTTTCAGCTTACAATCGTATGTGTATTCACCGTTGCACAACAAAGGACGTAACCACCACACTTATAGTTTTGCAAAAGTAGTTCCGGCGGGAAAAAACTGATATTTCACATGTGAAATACCGGAATTTATTTCACGGATAAATCCCCATAATTCACACCTATCTATATAATAAACATGTTTATCTTGTTATATTTAGATTTTGTTCATATTTCAACTCAACTTATTACAAAGATGTCATAAAAAAATGTTAAACTAGAATTTTCTAAATACTATTTCTAAATAAGGGCAGTAATTATTTTTTATTAAATGATAAGGAATTTTGCTTTTTTCTGCTTGGCCTAAACAGCACTTTCTCAACTCTACCTCAGAGTGCGTACACCTCGCGTGCAGTGAGTACACCTCGTGTGAGCAAGGATTTATATAAGTCCTTGGTGTGAGGTATATTCGGGCTTTCCCACCGACCAACCAAAGCCAAGATGTCAAGTTGTGTCGACCAATCAAATTGCGTCTTACTCATTCATAAAATTTCAAAATTTACAAAAAATTTCAAAATAATAAAATAATTTTTTTTTAAAGTTCAAAATTTTTAAAATTTAAAAAAAAAAAATAAAAAAAAAAAAAAAATTTCATAAAATTTCTAAAATTTCATAAGATTTAAAAATGTTCAATACATTTCTAAATGATAAAATTTTCAAAAAGTTTCAAAAATTTCAAGTTTTCATAAAATTTCAAAATTTTAATATTTAAATAATAATATTGAAAAATGATAAAACAATTATTAAGTTTGGAAAATTCCTTATTATTTAATAAAGCAGTTACTTGCAGGTATTGATTTTTAATAACAGTCCACTCATGACCATACGGACCTGGCCATGCAATGATTGATCAGGTCCGTATAGTCATGAGTAGACCTCATTAAAAGTAAATAATTGTGTAATAAATAGGTATGCATGTACATGTAATATCTTTGCTTTGGTGCAGGGCATGTGTACAGTTAGTTAATTTATACTCACTTTGATAATAAAACAAATCCAATGTTAATTCCCTTTCAATATAAAAAGGTAAATATATTGTAAACATTTCTGACATCAGATGGTAATTATGGATGTTTATGTGTTCAATTTGTGATTTCATGGATTGTTATACATTTCTTGAATGGAAATAAGTACGAGAATGATACACGAATGCACTTTAGTCGTTAATTTGATACTTATTTAGCAGAAATTGACACACACAAAAGGAAAAGGTGCACACTGTTGGTTAAAGACAAATGATACCGAGAGAAATTCTTAGAAAATGCCACATCAATGGGCAATCAATTAAAACTTGAAAACCATATACCTGTTATAGGAAATCCCTACACTACTGATGTTGTGAGTTGGAATCTCGATCAGGGCGAGGTGTACAACATTATGTGATAAAGTTTGTCAGTTACTTGCGGCCAATAAAACTGACCGCCACGTAACTGAAATATTGTTGAAAGTGGCGTTAAACACCATGATCAAACCAATATTTACGTATTTAGAAGTGGGGCTCACTCTCCAGGTGGGACTCATTTTCTCCGTAGGACTGGTGTGTCTTTCTAAGTTACCACCACACAACACTTCAAACACTCAAGTTACACATTAGAACAGTACTATCGCACTTGCACTATCGTACACATGTATAAATATAATAAAGAAGACATTTAAAAACATTTAAAAGTTAATATTCCTTGATTACTTTACTACTTATAATAATTGGATAAGAAATACAAATTATTTCAAGAATGTCAGTGCTGTGTATAGGAGTTTTCGCCAATCTCATTAGTGATGTCATATTCACTAATTTGCATGACAATAAACAAATATTTGGTTGGCAATAAAACAATAAACTTCAATAATTTTGTTATTTCCAAACCAACTTTGGTTCTGAGACTTAAGAAAATTCATATATTTTCTGTCAGTTTATATTTTTAAATTTTGATATGATAAATTCATAATTCTAATTATGAAATAATGCATTTTGAAAATATTCCAGTTTCCCTTTGATTTGTTGTTATGTGTGCTTTTTTTTAATCAATATTGATTAAAATAGGTTAAGTACATGATATCCAGTTAATTTTCAAGGTCATGGCCGGATCAGTTTACTAGAATGATTTGTATTTTTTAGTAATACATAAGAGAATTTATTAACTAAGTCACGAAATATAAATCAAAAGTAAACTATGCATAATCAGGAAAATAAATATTTCAAATATAGATTAGGGTTAGATTGTTTAACGCCACTTTCTACACTATTTTAGTTATATCGTGGTGGTCAATTTTATTAGTGGAGGAAACCGAAGTATTCAGAGAAAACACCGACCTGCCACAAGCCACTGACAAATTTTATCACATAATGTATGGAGTACACCTCGCCATGAACGAGATTCGAGCTCACATCTTTAGTGGTGAGATACACAGGTAGTTGTATATCCAACTACCATATGATCACGGCCAAGACTGTCCCTTATTTTTTTAAATATGGCATTGATAAACTCGTATATGAGACTCCATTGATCTTTTTAAAACTTATCGTTCTTGAGAGGATTTTGTCTGCATATCTGATCATTGTAAGTGGTACAATCCTAACATTGAATTAGCTTTGAATTATTTAAGATGTGATTTGAATTAAATTAGAGATGTTCGATGCTTTTCGGTGGTAGAAGACGCATCTGCTGGGCTTTTTTTAGTATGTGCCGTAACATAGATGCTTCCGGAGTTTATTGTTTTTGCATAACTTCCGGTGTTATTTCGCCATATTGGGTAAAACACGTTACCGGCGAAATATCAGACGTTTCACCCAAGTTTACATACTTTGTTGGAGAATAAACAAATTTGAGAATTGTGCAGGTAAGTATCTGAAACTTTGTTATTTTAATATAGATTAGGCACAGCCTACAGGACCTCTCCTGCTACAGGCGAGCATCGCATCGACGCATAGACAAATGATAGACATGTACATATAGATTTTCCTTCAGTTGCCCATGTGGGTTACGATATTTCTCCACTCTCGAGAGTTAAATCAAAAATTTTAACCACTCGCCGTTACGATATTTCTCCACTCAAGAGAGTTAAATTAAAAATTTTAACGACGAGCCGTGACTCGAGAGTGGAGAAATATCGAAACCCACATGCCATGGGCAACTGAAGGAGAATTTGTTTCTCCCATTATTTAACACAAACTTTATTTCAAAAGCCGTCAAATGAGTCAAATGCGGAGAAAGGCACGAAACATTTTAATCCTCTAGAGGATTACAGATTTTTCCACCACTGGTTCAGCGGGGTTAAAACGACGTCATAATGGGAGAAATGTCTTTTACTAGTTTATGATTATGAGTCAAACGTCTATCATCATTTAAAAAAGTATCCTTTTCATCCGGGGGTTGTGTTGCTCGTGTGTGTACATGTTTTGTGCTGCCAGTAGCTGTTCGCTTTTTGTTTCCCTGGTTTGTATACAAGATACAAGATTTTATTGGTCCAAATTAAAGGGCCCACGAAGGGGCATATAAACATAATAACATAAGGTGATACGTCGGTTCCGGGATACTGGTATTCAGATAATACCGTCATGTGACTTCCATCACCACGTGACTAAAATCTAGGCATCTGTAGTTCAAAATGGCCTGTGGTCTTTCAACTTTGTCGGAAATGGGATAAATGTTACATATTTTTCCAGATTGGGTTTCTTCCTGCTGTCAGATGTACACCCCGGAACCACGCACCAATATTTGTTGGATGACTTTTGAGATCGTTTTCCCCAATGCATTTCTACATGCAGTGTCTACTGCTAAAAATGCCTAGATTTTTTATGAAGTCACGTGATCGGTGGTACGAATTCTTCCTCCAAGTCAGGAGAACGTCTTATCTCGGAATCGTCGTATTGCATAAAATATCAAATAAATTGTAAATGCAAGAATGAGAGACATGACTGTAGTGTTATAATATGAGATACCAACTATCCGAAACAGTGACTTTTTAACAGGAAATCACACATGCTTATTAAAATATCTTTACTTTCTGAGTTTAAAAGCCATATAAATTTATCCCCAAATGATAATGATATATATAATCTCGTTGAGATTAGGGTTGCGAAGACATTTTTGTCTCTTTCTTCATCCTAATCTCGTTTCAAGCCATATTAAAGGGTATTCTGGAAATTTTAAATTTGACCCCGATAATCCCTGATATTCTTAAACCCGATAGACATATTTTTATCAAAGGGAGATAATGCAGTCCTGCACATGACATGTTGTTTACATATATACACATGTACATTGTATTAGCGGTAAGTAAGAGATCACGTGATAGTTTAATTCTGTGATACAAAAAATGTACTTTGTTGAGTGGATTTTTATTTATTTCTTTTTTTTTTGCTTGTTTTGTATTTAGTTGTTGTTTTTTTGTAAATAAAATAATCAATTAAATGAGTACATTGTTGTTTTCTTGTTTTATAAATATTATCCTGGGTCACGTATTCAGAAACTTAATCTACAGTAAAACCTAGCTAAGTCACTTGAAGTTTCAAAAATAAGGGGGGGAAATGAGAAAAAGTTGTAAAAATTTTGGTTATCTGTAATAAGTATAAATATTTATTAGCCCCTATATTATAGATTATAGATAACCAAAATTTTTTGAAGTTTTTCTCATTTCCCCCACTTATTTTTGGAACTTCAATTGACTGTGAACCTAATATTAAAGTAAGAAAAAACGATGTCGTATGAATCCATCAGCGTGCTGATTGAAATTAATTAACAAAAAATGAAGTCATTAGTAATGTGACAGACAACTTAAATAATTTTTTTTTTTTTTTAACACAGATCGTGTTTATAGATTTTTTTTAAATAAAAAGTTAAGAAGTTTTTGTTTCTACTGTAACTTTTACAAATTGCATATAAATAGATGACCTTACGATGAACTCTACCTTGTGATGATCCTGAAATATTTCCAAAACTTACAGAAAACTTTTATTTAAGTTGTTGACTCATATAAATCACAAATTTCACAACTCAATTTCATACCAAAAAGAAAAAAACACGCCATATCTAGAAAATATTAATTTTCTTACCTGTCAATGTCATGTAAAATAAAAATGGCGGACATAAACAATGAAAAGGACGCTATGAACAATATTAGCATAAATACATGTAAGAAGATACCATAGGAATGAAATAATGACTTAATTTTATTTTTTAAACATATGATTATAGAATGAAATCACGTGAATCATTGAATATCATTTTCTGGTGGAAATAAAACAAAATTGGCATGTCGAGATGACGAGAATTATACCTTGTACACGCTCAAGACTACGTGCAAAAGCGTGACATAATATGTACATTTTTTGTACATCAATCATTTCAAATAAATAAATATGAACAAACATTTTTATAAACTTCTTTATTGAATAAAAATACAATAGTGAATAATGAATTTGCTTTCAATATTTAGCCACCATGAGCCTCTAAATTTCCACTTCCTGTCAAAATATAGAAAAATATTCGATTATTACGATTCTTGCCAACTTTTTACCTGGATTTCCTCAACCATATACCCGATATATTCACCTATCCGATATGCAAATAAAGATGTTTTTTTTTAATAAAAAACACAAGAAATGGTTTGGTGTTTTGCAAGCATATCCATTTATCCCTAATATTCTATTATACGATATTCGAATACGTGGAGTCTACTGTAGCGAGTAAATATAAAATACCAATCGAACTTGGATGCGGATGGATAGAAATCTGAAATGTCATCGTGCATTTGAACGAATTTTGGATGGCCAACCTTCGCTTATATGAAGATATTAACTAGGAGAACTAAGAAATGAGAAAAAAAAAAATAGATCAATTAATATAAAAATGTATGTTTAACCCAAGGAAAGGATTTTTAAAACTAATCAGACTTGATAAAAAAATATATATAACTAAGTACATGTATTACTATCCAAATTAATCTCTGTCCTTTTGAGTTATATGTACTGTGACGGAACAGTATAATATTTATTATGTAATAAAAGTTCCAAAAGGAATTTATTTTATGTAATACATGTTCCACTGGCATTTAATACCAGTACAATGGATCATGTATTACATAAAATAATTTCCTATCCGGAACTTTTATTATATAATAAATTTTCTTAGAAACAAATATTATAAGGAACAAATATTACATAAAATATTTTCCGATCCAGAAATACATTTTCTGAGGAACAAACATTGTGGAAGGTTAAAAGTGAATATATTGTATGGACATATAATTTAAGTTTTATTTCTTGTAGTTACAATTAAGTATTGTATAATTTTATTTTGGTATATTATATAATATTTATTCTGCTATGTACAAGTATTATATACTATTTATTCTGCTAGGTACAAGTATTATATAATATTTATTCTGCTATGTACAAGTATTAAATATACTATTTAATCTGCTATGTACAAGTATTATATATTATTCTATATTAGTAAATTCTTTAGTATAGATTTCTACCTAAATAATTTTTAAAAATAAAAAGACGTATTCACCTCCTCAGATGTAATATTCACCGCTGTAAATCTCACGTGTTACTATTTTTGGAACATGGATTTTTTTTTTAGGAATGTTTTATTTTAATCAACCAATGAAAAAAAGTAAGATTTGCCACTTTATCCAACGGAACATTAAAAAATATATTAAATGATAAAGATTCAGTCAGATAATAACATGGTCATGATGTAAACAATAATGTAGCACTACGTCAGGACAGTCGACATGTAACTTTTTTTTATTTCAGAAAACCACTATTTCCTCAAAATGTAGAATAAAGCAATTACTGTCTTTTGATTCTGTAAATGTGTGGATTAATTGACTTTTGAAAAAAAAATGATATTCACTTCACCCTTTCGGACTCAGTGAATATCATTTTTTTCAAAAGTCAATAAATCCATACATTTACCTCATCAAAAGACAGTAATTGTATAATATTTATTCTGCATATTTAAGAGCTTTTATTATATCATTTACCTATAATAGATATACCTCTCCAGGGCTCACCACACATAGTAAAAACAGGGCGAATTGACTTCTCTCTCAGTTGACTTAAGGGCGAAGTGAGGGAAAATCTGGGAGACTTCCGAAAATCGATCCCGATTTAACGTTTCTTTCCCCACTACCTCATGTTCCCCTACCTTTCACAAAACGAACGTGTGCTCACAACGATCTTAAAAAGGGTGCAATTAACAAGTTTGGAATAAAATATTGAACATCAAGCCCTGTATGGGTCATATTTCAGGAACATGGGAGCTTCTTTTACGTGAATATTGAAGAAAAAGTATGATTATTGAAAATTTATAGGCGATGTCTCAAAATAACAGGGCGACTGAAATTTGGCTTTTGGGCCGAGTTGGAGCGACTTCAGAGCCGTGAAGGCGACTTTGTCGCCCAAGTCGCCTGGTTTGGTGAGCCCTGCCTCTCCAAGGTGGAACAAATGTCATACAGGTGGAATAAATATTCCATAAGACTTGTTTCATGGAATAAATATTATTCAATTATTTTTTCCTTTTGGAACAAATATACGGTTACATACCACTGAATGTTGGTTAAAACTTAATAAAAATGTGTATACTATAATAAAGTATTTTTGAGGAGACCAACTTTGTAGCCTTCAGGCTGTTTGCAATCCTCTTGAAATAAATAAAGCATTAAAATTATAATAAAGTAATTAAGACAAAATGCTTTCCAAGGTTTGTTAAAATAACAGAACTAACTGTTGTTTTTTTTTTGTATTGTAGATTTTGAAAGATGCCACCCAAAAAGAAAGAGGCAAATGTGCCACCTCCACTTATTGGTAGAATGGGAACAAATCTCAAAATTGGTATTGTAGGATTACCAAATGTTGGGTAACTATTTTGGAAATCAGTAGACAAACAAAAAGGTGACTAAAATTGCAGGATATTAAATGTTTGGTAACTTTTTCTATGACTGCAAAAATATTATGTTAGTTCCTCAGTAAATATTACTATTTTTGACATGAATGACTGAGAGAATGATATGAACTTCATAAACAAGTGTGAAGGCATCTGCAACAACTAGAGTCCATAGATCAGCTTAAAAATGCTTGACTTGAATAACATTCCTCAAGCATTTATCCATCGTTTAATTGGATCTATGCTTCACAATTGACAGCAGTCATCAATGTAATACTATGACTAAAAATGTAATGTTTCTAATGTGACCTCCAATACAATACATCAAATGGTTTGTTACATGTACCTGTTTTCTTTGTTGTTTTTGTTTTTGTTTGTTTGTTTGTGTTTTAATGTTATTGTGTAATGAAATACTTCCAACGTCAAATATTGTTAGAAATTAAATTATACATTTTTGAAAAAAAGATTGGTATCGTATCTTTTTTGGGCTAGTATACAATATTGGTAAATAGTTTCATCTTATTGTACATAGTGTTTTATGTCATCCAGAACAATATATCTGAAATCTAGTTAGTAATGAAGCCCTACATGTAGTAACATCATAATGGATGTGTTCATGTCTTGAACAAAAATACTGTTGATAAAAAGTGGTTTTTAATCAAAATACAGTGCTCCATCGTTAAACTGCCACCTTCTGTGCAGTCGGTAGAATGAGTTATTGAAAACTGGAAGTCACGTGATCAAATGAAAAGATAAACTTTCTCAAATTGTTTCAACTCGACTGACATATTTTGCACTTGTACAAAGACATAAGTATAAATAATACATATTTAATAAATAAATAAATAAATTAGAATAGGTTCGATCAGTTTTCAAAAGGTAGTTGTGGGCCGTACTAACGGGGGAATTTAAATTGGTTTTACAACTTTTGTGTCTGAAGACCTGTGGCAGATGGCGGTAGCTGAGTTTGGCAGTATAACGGGGTATATTTAATGGGGTAATCGGGACAGATGAGAATTTTGGCGATAGGCGAGGTTGGCGATAAAATGGGGGGGGGATAGACCGAGGGAGCACTGTACTAAATATAATTCATACTAACATTAATTTTGTTGCTTTTCAGTAAATCAACATTTTTCAACACATTGACAAAAAGTCAAGCAAATGCTGAGAACTTTCCATTCTGTACTATAGATCCAAATGAAAGTAAGTATACCATTGACCATGTATAAAATAAATTGTATTGTTTCTAAATTAAATAAGAGAGATAATATAGTGAGTGAGTGATTGTTGTTTAACGCCAACTTAGAAATTTTTCAACTATATCATGGTGAGAACAAGTTAATTTTCAATGAAATAATGATGAGATCTAATTAGTACTAGACCAACATGCTTATTCAGGCCTCAAAGTAGCATTTTTGATCCAGAGGCAAATTGGCTACTAGAAGGAAAAAATTAGGAGCCAATAAAAAAAATTATGAGCCAACAAGAAGTTCAACTGACAAAGCCGGTTTATCTATTTGGCTAGCTCAGTGGTTACTACAGCCAGGGGTGTGGGGTAAATGGTGCCAAAAGCTGCATTCTGGCAATGTCCAGAGACCTTATTTGACATCTTTAAAACATTGTTTTATGAAGGTGCATTTTCAAAATTTCCCCCCCAAAAAATGTAAGAAAAATTTCAACAGAGCTCAAAGCAACAGATAATAGTTCCATAGCTAGGGTGAAAAATGTAGACAATCACTGATTATGATGCCTGGCAGCCAGATATCACTCCAGTTTTATTGAGTTTGTATTGCTCTAGCTTGAGTTTTAAATGTGATTTACATGTATAAACTATGTCTTTATTTTGTCTTGTAGTATAAGATCTTGTGCTGTATGGGACACTTTGATATTCTTATAGTATTTCACTCTAAGCCAATGTACATCTTTAGGAAAATAGAATAGTTAGTTCAAATGTGTTTTTATAATTATTTAATTAATTATCATCATCATTATCACCCGAGTCACGGAAATCTGGATTGGGCAGTGTGTGTAGTTCCCCATATTCCTATCAGTGCTAAACCAATCATCTATTGAGACACTTGAATCAAATTCCTCACCACTAAGCTGATCAGGGTCTCAACTGTGTTGGTGTTGAAAGCTGATCGGACATCACATTTTATCGTATTTTGTGTCGAAAATTGTCCGCTCACACTGTGTACTAGATATATAGGAAAACTTCCAACGGAAGCATTTTTCTCCCGATTTTGAGGGTTCCTTCCGTCCCTTCCGTCAACTTTCAAAATCTTCCGTCCGTGAAAAAAATCAAGTACAAAAAAATCTTGACCTACATTTTGCGATCAATATTTATGGAAATTTCCCATTTGGAACTCCCGCACTGACGAAAAATGCTGAGAGATATGAATGGTAAAGGTGAATGTCATATTTAATGATATCCGGTTATTGATCTGTTTAACACCTTTACAGGTAAATTGGGTCATGGTGATTAATTAAGGTGTTAATGATTATGCAACAATTATCCACTGATTGACAGTTAATTTGGGATAAGGAAGTGTGTTTGTGGCACACGCTTAGATGATTAGAAGTGTGATAGCTGCAACTAAAAATAGTTATAAACCGTTGTGCAAACACGAGTCGGACAACCTTTTATGCCAAGGAAAACTTCTTATTAATTTCTATCAAACGTGCAATGAATTCATCTCAGATTGAATTTGAGTTGCTATGGCTTGTTTGGGACCATTTAGCCGATCAAAGTATTATTTAAGGACTAATGCTTAATGCTTAATGACTTTTATATATGTTAAATTTTGTGACTTCTCTATGTTTACTTTCTTTCACTTTTTAAGGGTAAATTCTTTGACTACATGTGATGAATAGTGACTTTTTAATTTTAGTGCTCTATGACTTTATTGTTCAGAACATTCTGCCTTCATTGTTATTGCTTTGTTATAGCCTTATGCAGGGGTGTGGAAATATTTAAATGTTCTACTTGTCCCCGGGCAATTCATCTGAAAAAAGTTACTTGTCCGGACAAAATCCTACTTGTCCTGTTTTTTGTACAAACATTTGATACTTATAAACACAGTTGCTAAATTGAACTTGTTTATATTGTCTATTACATCATTGTGTAAAATTTGAAATATAGTTTTAATAAAGTTAACACAAACATCCCTGCCTAAGTGATCACTGCCCAAATGAAGGCCATTTTAAATTTGGATTTCAAATAGGAATATGCAGTCAGAGAATAGCTGGTTGTTTTTAGATACAGAATAAGCTGTGTTGAAAAAAAAATCTCATATCAATGAAGTTCATTTTGATTAACCTTGACAATGGATTTATCAATCAAAACAGTCATTTACTAGTATTTAGTTTTAGTGGTGTCTTCATACTTTGCAGATGACTGGTGGGAATAGGTATCCATTCTGTCCACGATTTTTCCAATAAACATTAATGACTTCTTGTCAGCAAAATCAGAGTATATTCTGCAGGTATTTCAATATGAGACACCATCAGAATCCAGCAGTAAACATGAGAAATTGGCTAGCCACTTGGGTGTTTTTCCTCACATTTTGTGTCTTTTTCCGCTAGAGTTTTGCATTTAACTTTCTCGTGATGTTCATTGTGGCCAGAATCATTACCAGTCTTTTTTTTTTTATTATCAAATATTTGTCCATTGTAACGATTGCAACCCGATTTGTATTATACGTTCACGGATGTAAGGCCCTGTTTGTTTATGAAAAGCTATGGAAAAGCAAGGAAACGTCACATTCGGAACTCCAGTAAAAACCTGTTACACGGTCCCGGTTATCGTTTAATAAGTAAATGCAGTACAATTATCATTGCAATCGGGTCATAATACTCAACTTAGAACTTATACAATTCTGATTATTTTTTTTAGCTGCTTTCGGAACACTAACGTGATCGTTTCCAATAAAAAAAAAAACAACATTTATTTATATAACTGTCAATATTTACGATATAATAGCATTTGAGGAATTGTCTTCCAAGAGTATTTTAATTAGAAATTATTTTTATTTGTTGATTTTTACTTGTCCCCGGACAAGCTAGCCAGGAAAATCTACTTGTCCGGCAGGTTCTATGTACGAGTCGGACGAGTCGGGCATGGCAATTCCACACCCCTGTTATGATTATGAATGATTATGAATAAATTATAAATACAGTTTTTATCCTTCATTCATCATATGAAACACTACTTAAGACAGAAATGTAAACAATACATATTGAAATGGGATGTAGTTGGTTCAATACTGAAACAAACAAAAGGAAAGCATCAATAAACAATAAAAATATGTATCAAATACGTCGATAAAAAATCTCCTGTTATGAGACCAAATCTCCAGCCAAAAATTTGCAAATCTCCTGTTGTAGCATAGTAACTCTATCACATGTATGAATATTACGACAATCATTTTCACGTTTGAATGGATGTATCATTCAATTGTTATGAAAATGATCACGATTTAAGACAAAATCGGATCTGCGTTTGAAATAATGTACTAAATTGACAGTGAATAAAGAAATTTTATCCTTGACTTTATCATGGACACAATTTAGTTCAAACCGAGAAACTAGACGGCAGAGGAACCACATTTCCAGAAGTTTACGTTTTTAAGCTTGGTCGCCAATTTGGTGCCCTATGACAAAAGTTTGATCACAAAATGACATCTTTAGGCACCATAGCAACCAAACTAGTCGCAAAATTGAACCCTGTTATTTGGATTTTTATAGTGCTAGTTCAATAAACAACATTCCGTGGATAAACAGTTTGCCCCACTCGGACATATTATCCTGATTCCGTGCCAACCAGTCTTTGCTCTTCCTCCTTAATGCTGCGTTCTAAGCAGAAAAGAAACAAATACCAATTTTATAGGCTCAAATTTACCTTGCTGTACTATCATAGAGGTCTTCATAGCCTTTTGCACCACAAAATCAAAACAGTTAATAAACCACTGTCAAATTCGATAAATTATACATTTTTAGCTCACCTTGCCAAAGGCAATGTGAGCTTTTTGCCATCATTTGGCATCCGTCGTCCGTTAACTTTGCACATTTTAAATTTCTCCTCTCAAACCCCTCTGCCAAATGAACTGAAACTTGGTAGGAAGCATCTATGGAAGGTCCTTTATAAAGAATGCTCATTTTGTCCTGATCCATTAACAAACATGGCTGCCACAGGCAATTCTTGTTTCTGATTGGTAAATTTCTAAAAATCTTCTCCTCTGAAACCATTTCGCCAAATGAACCGAAACTTGGTAGGAAGCATCTATGGAAAGTCCTTTATATAGATTGCTCATTTTGTCCCGATCCATTAACAAACATGGCTGCCACAGGCAATTCTTGTTTCTGATTGGCAGATTTTTAAAAATCTTTTCCACTTGGCCAAATGAACCGAAACTTGGTAGGAAGCATCCTTGGAAGGGCTTCTATAAAGGTTGCTCATTTATTTCCGATCCGATAACAAACATGGCCACCACAGGCCATTCTTGTTTTTGATTGGTTGATTTCTAAAAAATATTCTCCTCTGAAACCGCTTTCCCAAATGAACTGAAATTCGGTACAAAATATAGGAAGCATCTATGGAAGGATTGCTCATTTCGTCCCAATTCCTTAACAAACATGGCCACCACAGGCAATTCTTGTTTCTGATTGGTGGATTTCTAAAAAAATCTTCTTCTCTGAAACAACTTTACCAAATGAACCGAAACGTGGTAGGAAGTATCTATGGAAGATCCTCTATAAAGAATGCTCATTTCGTCCCAATTCCTTAACAAACATGGCCACCACAGGCAATTCTTGTTTCTGATTGGTGGATTTTTAAAAATTTTCTTCTCTGAAACCACTTTACCAAATGAACTGAAACTTGGTAGGAAGCATCTATGGAAGGTCCTCTATAAAGATTGCTCATTTCGTCCCGATTCGTTGGCAAACATGGCCACCACAGGCAATTCTTGTTTCAGATTGGTCGATTTCTAAAAGTCTTCTTCCCTGAAACTGCTTAGCCAATTGAAACGAAACTTGGTAGGAAGCATCTATGGAAGGTCCTCTAAAAGATTGCTAATTTCATCCCGATCTGTTAACAAACATGGCTGCCATAGGCAATTCTTGTTTCTGGTTGGTTGATTTTTTTAAATCTTCTTCTCTGAAACTGCTTGGCCAAATGAACCGAAACTTGGTGGGAAGCACCTATGGAAGGCTCTGTATTAAGTATACTCAAAGCAGAATGAAAGGTGAGCAACACAGGCTCAGCCCACTGAGCCTCTAGTTTATCACTTGTGTGGATTCACACTGATACACTGAAAAATGTCACCTGCCAGAGTAATACACTGAAAAATATCACCTGCCAGAGTGATACACTGAAAAATATCACCTGCCAGAGTGATATACTGAAAAATATCACCTGCCAGAGTGATGCATTGAAAAATATCACCTCTCAGAGTGATACATTGAAAAATATCACTTGCCAGAGTGATACACTGAAAAATATCACCTGCTGAGCCAGAGTGGTAACAGAAACCCTTGTTAGTACTGTACATGAGACATATGTTTATATAAAAATGGTAACAAATATACAATAGAGTGTCTTACAGGTTTATTGATTGTTTAGATAGAGACTCATTCTGATGGCTCAATTAATGTTGATTGTCAATTTTATTTCAGGTAGAGTTCCTGTTCCTGATGACAGATTTGACTTTTTATGTGAACACTACAAACCTATGAAGTAAGTTCTGTTGAAATGGAACTTGGATTGGAATTTCATTATTCAGCAGATTGTAGCAAATGCAAACATTTACCGACAAAGTTTGGGTTTATCTTACAATGTCAAAAAGTCTAAAACAATCGCTATAAATCGCTGAAAACAGGTGAAGCCAGTATCATTCTAATCGTTTCCAATGGCGTCTTCTGTGAAGTCTGCACTTATACTGTTACCGTTTCTTATTGTTGAACTACATGAATCAGGTACCAGTGGTCAGTGGTCAAATATTTATCTAATCAATGCAATTTTACCGCTCAAAAAGAACCAGTGCAGAATAAAACTATTGTCTCTAAATCTATCTTTGTAAAATCATACATTCTATTTAACAAATTTAAAGTACAATTAAATAGACAGCATGACTTTGTAGCTATCTTTATATGGTCATAGACAGGTACTTTATGATTAGGGCTGTTCCATTTAAGTCTACCTGGGAGGGGGGTGTCATTTTTTATTTTTCTGTTGGTTGTGGGGGTGAAACCATATGTTGGGTGGGGTTTTTTCTGTTGGTGGGGGATCTGAAATCAGTGGCATTTCCCCCCTCCCAGGTATATTTAAATGGAACAGCCCTTAATAAAACAAATAAATCTTCACTGTTTTAGTTATTTTTGTTAACATCAATCTAATAGTAAAACAGACATTTTGTCTTTAATTTACATCCTAGTCAGATCAGTTTGTTTGCTAGTTAATTTTTCTCCACAAGCAAGAAAAATGTTAATTTCTAGCCATGATTATATAATATATTAAACGACTTCTCATAGAAAATACAGAGATTGTTGTCATAGCAACAACTGACATAAGCATGTTCATTTTCTATATTTTTTTAAAGTCATATGAAAGGCAAATTTCGTGGAATTTTTTTATTAAATATTTTCACTTTTAACTAAAATCAACTGCATAACATTAAAAATCAGCTCAAAAGCAGATTTTAAAAGCAAATCGCAAAATATTTGACAGATAATTCTGTTGTCCCATACAGTAATGCAAAGGATATGTGCATGACCCAAGATTTGAACTCTTTCGGGGAGATTATCATTCATGCGATGAAAAAAAATAAAAATATATTTTGTGTGTACCACATAAGAATAATTGCAAAAACGAAATTGGTTCACATGACATGAAACAGACAAATTCCTCAATAAACATTGGCAGGAATGTGTGTGTGCTTACCTCAGCATCCATGATTGTTTATCTTTTCTTCACGAGGTCATGATTGGCAATCATCAGACCAAAACTTTTCTTCAAAAGGTCATGATCTGCAATCATCGGAACAAAACAATCGAACCGAAAGTTAATCAGTCTCCAAAACAAAGACAAGGACGATAACCATGCACTTAGATTTGCAGATTTCTAGTTGTTGGGAACATATTTCGACTTGAAACATGCATGAATAGCTTAGTAAAGGTACCGCCATATTCCAAATTGAATTTTCAGGGGAAAATTTTCTTCACCCAAAACTGGTGTAATATTACTTGAAGTTCATTCATTTATTATTTCTTAAACTAGTAAGTATAATAGAATGACAAAGGAAGTTTATATTGTTCAAGCCATGAAAAAAAAACAAGGTCCAACATCATTTATTTTCCTCAGTAAAAAGGTACAAAAAATTACTACATGCCTGCATGAATCTTTCACAGAAAAAGTGACCAGAGAACCAAGTAATTAATTGTTTATAGCCTTAATTAAAATGAATTGCAAGTATCAAATTATGTTTATATTTTTGTCTTCAGTAAAGTACCTGCATTCTTGAATGTAGTGGATATTGCTGGACTTGTGAAAGGGGCCCATGAAGGGAAAGGATTAGGGAATGCTTTTCTCTCAAATATAAATGCTTGTGATGCAATATTCCATGTCATAAGTAAGTAGCCCTATCTTTTACAACAAAAATATAGAATAAGAATATACATGTATTGACTTGTATGTAGATGGTTGTATGATGTTTACCAGTTACACGGTGGTGTTGAAATTATTATCAACTCGCCAACGAGGTTGCTAAGGGATATAGTAACGCTACCTTCAGTCCTTCCTTCCATCCGTCCGTCCTTCCGTAACATCCTTGTGAACACTCTAGAATCAACATCCTTCAATGGATTTTGACCAAACTTGGTACATACTTAGTCCTTAAGAGAATATGGAACCCTATTGATTTTCAAGGTCAAAGGTCAAGGTCACAGGGTCAAATTTTTAGGGGAGGGGGTTGCCCTTGATATCCCCTAGCCAACGAATTTGCGAAGTGATATAGTAACGCTACCGTCCGTCCTTCCGTAACAACCTTGTGAACACTCTAGAATCAATATCCTTCAATGGATTTTGACCAAACTTGGTACATACTTAGTCCTTAAGAGAATCTGGAACCCTATTGATTATCAAGGTCAAAGGTCAAGGTCACAGAGTCAAATTTTTAGGCAAGGGGATACGCCACACTTTGCGTTGCCCTTGTTTAAAATATGATGTACGAGTTAAGACATGAATTACATGCAAAGTTATTTTTAAAAAGGATGTACATTTTGAAAATTCTCTGCATAAAAAGAAGATCATCATATAATAAAGTTTGTTCCCTTACAAGTCAGAAAGGAAGGCCTTTCCAGTCTGGAAACTAGAGAATTCATCATAGGCCATCTTGTAAGTGTGTCTTAGATCACTTACAACAGACAAATGTTCAAAACCATGTACAGAAAAAATGAATATAAACATACACATACATGTATCACTCTTAACTGAAGAAAGACGGTAATTAATTCATGCACTGACACTCATTTGTGAATTACTGCGTTGTTTGGTTACACATGATTTATTTACATTATTCTGGATGCAGGAGCCGTTATACTATAAATTTATGTTCGTGGATGATGTATTCATTTAGGGCATGGGTGGCTGAGGTCATTTTGATGGCAAATTTATTGGTACCAGTTATACACAGGTTTACCTTCTGGTGGGCCTGGGCGATCTGAAAAATAGAAATAATAAAATTCAACACTGGAATACCAAAGTCATATATCTTAATTTATATTTAATAAATAACAAAGTCATATGGCTCAATGAGTTACATTGTAGGTAGTTGGATTACCTAACAACTCATACAAACCTATCACCAATACGGAATGGGTTCGCACCCGGCTTTGTAAATTACAAAAAAGGGTGCACTTGACTCACAGCTGCAAGTGATAAAGTCGGTGGTTCTCTACGGGTACTCCGGCTTCTTCCGCTACTAAAACTGGTCGCCATGATATAGCTGAAATATTGCTGATAATGGTGTTTAAACACAATAAATCAATCAAATCAAATCATGTATTCATTTTAAAAGGGACTAAATGAT
The DNA here is from genome assembly GCA_002080005.1 of Gigantidas platifrons. Classification (NCBI taxonomy): domain Eukaryota; kingdom Metazoa; phylum Mollusca; class Bivalvia; order Mytilida; family Modiolidae; genus Gigantidas; species Gigantidas platifrons. The sequence continues at coordinate 813,110 of MJUT01056352.1, forward strand.
ATTTCAGGAGCATTTGATGAAGAAGAAATTATTCATGTTGAAGGTGACGTGAACCCAGCTAGAGATTTAGACATCATACATAGTGAACTCAGGTTCAAGGACATGGAATACCTAAATAAACAAATGGGTGACCTAGAAAGAGCTGTCGCTAGGGGTGGAGACAAAAAAAGAAAACCAGATTATGTAAAGTTTTTGTGACTGCTTATTTTTGTTGATGCCAAAGTGGGCATACCATAATTTGTTGTGTCTATTGCACATGTATATATAAACGCATGCCCTTTCTTTTGACTTTTAAAATATATTTAAGCAAGCTTTCAAAATTTAAACAAGACTTACCTTAAATAAATTTATGTTTCCTTGAAATTCTATATGAAAGTCACTGCACCACTGAAGGGATCTAGCGAGATGGGTAGCTGTGTATGTGTAGCTTCAGTCTTCAAAGACCATTATTGTACACAAGCATGATACATTCTATTATACGATATTCGAATAGGTGGAGTCGACTGTACAATATTCAAAACAATTTGGACATATTCAAAAGTATACAAATAAATAGCATCTGCCATTTTTGTATTGTATGGAAATCTTCTTCACAAAATTTCGTTTAAAACAATTATTTTCTTGTACATACAATATATGTTTTGAAATAATATAAATATATTTATCTACATATTAATTATATATTTTAATTAATAATAGATATTACTGGTAAGTAAAAAAAAATTTAGTGCTCCACATGAGAATTATGGAACACTTCCTTCTCCCATTATTACGGCATTTTAACCCCGCTGAACCAGTGGTGGAAAAATCTGTAATCCTCTAGAGGATTAAAATGTCTTGTGCCTTTCCCTGCATTAATTTCAAATTTTGAAATAAAGTTTGTGTTAAATAATGGGAGAAACAAATTCTTCTTTAGTTGCCCATGTGGGATACGATATTTCTCCACTCTCGAGAGTTAAATTTAGATTTTAACCACTCGCCCGACGGTTTTTTAATTTAACTCTCTTTAGGGGAGAAATATCGTAACCCACGGGCAACTGAAGGAGAATCTATATTTCTTCACAAAATTGGCACAACATACTGAAGTTACACATCATGTTTAGTTTCCGTATGTGGTATGATTTGATATAGAATTAGGATTTCATGTGTATATTGCTAATTTTAAGTTTATCTTAGATTTTTGTATATATTGAAAAACCAGTATCTTACAATATGTTTCATCGTTCTTAGTCAACTAATACAACCTTTATATATAATAGATGTTATCTAACATTATAGACGTTTTCCTTTGAAATTAAAGAAAGTAGCCTGTCTGATACAAAGTGTTTGATACAAGATGTTGCATCACCACACCTGGTGATAAAAGAATGGCTCGACATTGCACGAGACGTTCTCTGCTGAACTCTTTTGTCATGATGTCATATCATTGGAATCCTGCGAAAAATACATCAATGTAGGCAACGTAAAGACATAGTATCCATATTTCCGGCAACTGTAAGGTCCACATTTGTTTTTTAAAAGCGGTGTCGGATTGTACAGTGACACTGAAAGCGATTGAACAGTAATTCAACATTGGTGAAAGAACGGCAACAAATGACGTGATGTCATTCACAAAATGTTGTCTTCCTGCGAGTATTGTAAAAAAATGTTGTAAATATTAATTCGACCCTTATTATTTGTTTAAAATTTGTTTTTATTGGAATGTTAGATAAACTTATTACATAAATAGTATGTTGGTACAAGACTATGTATCAGGTCTTGCCTGTTGCATGAACTAACCGCATCACAACTCGTCGATATCGTGACTCGTAGTGATACTGGTTTACACAACAGGCTCGACCTGATACATAGTCTTGTACCACCACACTATATATGTAATGGGTATATATCAGAATTATATCACTGACTATTAGCATAATCTTGTTGGCCTTCTTACTTTATTGTCACATTTAGTCTACCTTCTTTGGAATGCATGAATAATGTAGTTTTAAATTCCAAAAGTGACAAAAACAAAAGGCGTTTAGTTTCCTTAACAGATTTATGCCAATTTTATTCCGAAGGGTGTAAGTTTTATGTGAAGAGAATTTGTCATCTCATTCTATTTAATATACAGTCAAACCTGTATTAAGAGGCCGTCTTTGGGACAAAGAAAAGTGGCCTTTTAAGGCAAGTGACCTCTTAAAAGCGGTTCAATTCATATGCAATATGCTATGACAGGACAAGAAAAAGGTGACATTTTAATGCAGGTGACCTTTTAAAAGAGGTTCAATTCATATGAATTTTTCTACGACCGGACAAGAAAAATATGACCTCTTAATACAGGTGACTGCTTAATGGAGGTGACCACATGGGCAGGTTTGACTGTATTGTCATGACTACAAACATAATAGTTAGATTTGCATCATTGTCTTTATATATGTGTACTCATTACAACCTTGTCAGTGTTTTTCTCAATGTACTCTGCTTTCCTGCTCCAAGAAAACTTACCTACAAATTATAACTGAATTATTATTAAAAGTGGCTTTAATTACCACAATCCAGTATGATTTATCATCTTGTCTCATTTATCATTGAAAAACTGTGATAGCTAAAATGTTTTATACGTATGATTCTGTATACAAGTTTTATACTTCCAGGAATAAATGAGTGGACCAACAGTATTACATAAGTAAAGTCTTGTGTAAGCCATTATGGATTAAATTCAATGTTCATATATATATATTTTTTTAGGATTGTTTATGCAAAGTACGTGAATTGTTAGATGCTGGTAAATGGGTGAGAAACGGCACATGGGATGGCAAAGAGGTAGTTTATATCATTGTAAAATTATAGGTTTTTAAATCAGTATAGTCATGTCTTTCATCTGTAGAAATTGAGTTTCAATGCTCTTCAGTTTCCTGGACTTATGTTCCCTGTAGATAAAGATATAAGGGAGTCAAAATGGGGCCGACACCAAACATTCCGATTTTATATTGTGAGTCTGATTGTGATAAGGTTTTTAACTTACCTGACTGAAAGGTTCATATGGAATTTTGCCATGACCTCGGCATCAGTTGAGTTCACCTGACCCAAAGGTTCATGTGGAATTTTACCATGACCTCAGTATCAGTTGAGCTCACCTGACCCAAAGGTTCATGTGGAATTTTATCACGACCTCAGCATCAGTTGAGCTCACCTGACCCAAAGGCTCATGTGGAATTTTACCATGACCTCAGTATCAGTTGAGCTCACCTGACCCAAAGGTTCATGTGGAATTTTACCATGACCTCGGCATTAGTTGAGCTCACCTGACCCAAAGGTTCATGTGGAATTTTACCATGATCTCAGTATCTGTTGAGCTCACCTGACCCAAAGGTTCATGTGGAATTTTGCCATGACCTCAGCATCAGTTGATCTCAACCTGATTTTAAGGATCATGTGAGAAGTTGCCATCACCTGGGTGTCTGTTTTGATCCTGATTCTTGTTTAATGTTAACGAACAGATTTGTTTAACCATTTCTTAGCTATGAGAGAACAAACAAAAAACCATGCCCAAAATTTATAATTTTTAATTCAAGTCTGATTTAATGGAGTCAAGGTTTAACATATGACCATTGAACACCAACTGTGTATTAACATCCAGGTGAGCCTCTAGTATAGTTCGATAATGTTCGTTTCAAAATATTTTTTATCTGGATGTTGTCTTGAATACTGTTTTAATAATATCCATGTATAATTGAGGTGGAATATTGAAAACAAAAATTCTGAAATTTGACTAAAGGGGAGAAAGTAAGATAGGTAACTCTGTCAGATAAGTTAGACAACTGTGGATACAAACTAGTGTTGTCTATCATGTCCAAAATGTCTACTATCATTTAATGTAAATGCTATGACAAGGTTTCAGGTCTCCCATCCATGAACAGGTTTACTATCTCCCATCCATGAACAGGTTTACTATCTCCCATCCATGAACAGGTTTACTATCTCCCATCCATGAACAGGTTTACTATCTCCCATCCATGAACAGGTTTACTATCTCCCATCCATGAACATATTTACTATCTCCCATCCATGAACAGGTTTACTCTTGCAATTATATTATGAATTTTTATTTATTTAATACAAAACTAACTAGTGAAAGGGAGATTTAAAAAATCACCTGTCTATCCCACTCCACAAGCATTTTGTAAGCTTGTCATAGATTGGTAGAGTATGCAATATGTTGTTTGATATTTAGCACCCCCCCCCCAAAAAAAAGAAAGACAGAAACAAACAAACAAACAGAAAAAAGATCCAGCAAGCATCTAACTTGTGTTCATTTTATTCTACTTTCATTTTGATTTCAGATTGATGTGCTGAACCATCATTTATTTCTAACCTCAAAACCTGTGATATACCTGGTTAATTTATCAGAGAAAGATTACACCAGGAAGAAGAACAAATGGTATGTTGTACACCGGACACATCATTAATCTATTATTACAACAAAAAACTAGACTATTGATAGGAAATCAAAGTTCATTTTGTAATTTGTATTTCTTTCTTTTCGATAAATTGATAATTAAACAAATTTAGTTTACCTGCCAACCTGTGGAAGTACAAAAGTGGGTAATGCCCCACTATTAAAAATAAAATGTGAAACCTAACACATGACAAGCTTTTTATCGCTAAAGTTTAGAGGGAAAACAAAATGCAAGAATAAATAGCCACGCTACTGTCGTAAAACTATCCTCAAAACAATAAGGTGTGCTCGATTCATTAGGTCACTGCTCGTGAGTTCGAGACCCGGTCGGGGCAAACCAAAAACTATAAAATTGGTATATGATGCTTCTCTGCTTAGCACGTAACATTGAGGAGAAAGGGTAAAGACTGTTTGGCTTGGAATCAGGATAATGTGTCCGAGTGGGGCGACATGTCTATCCGCGGACTGTTGTGTCAGTGAGCTAGCACTGTAAAAATCCAACTCGGCATGTTGGTCTAGTACAAAACGAACCTCATCATCATCTCATTGAAAAATTGCTGAATTGGCGTTAAACAACAATCACTCACTCACTCTTTATGACATATGCTTAATACCATTTCAATTATTGGTTCTTAAAGGACTAATGACACAAAAAATAAAATTCTCGATTTTGTTTGATTTGGTCATTAAATAAACTATAAACATTGTCTTAATTGAAAATAACGCCCTAGGACGCCCATTTTATTGATTATTACCTTTTGATATCTCCGTGATCTGTGACCTCTACATTTTAATGAGCTGAGTGGTCACGTGATTACGTGACGTCACATGCGCCAAAGGATGACTTCCATGATAAACGATCAGTTGAGCGATCGAAGGTGAGACAGTAAACAGCCGATAAATATCATGGACAGTGATGACAGTAATATCTCCGATCACGTTGGTGATTTAGACATCCAGCCGTATCAGTTCGAGCCATTATATTCAGTGATTTAGCTAGCGCTCGCCACTTTCGTCATTGACGATTGATTTCCGAAAGTGACGAGTATTCCCCGTACCCAATTCGTCACTTGAATTTTCAAAAAAAAAAATCGTAGAAAAATGTTTGTAACAATCCATTCTTCTTTTTCATTTGCTGATTAAA
>MJUT01056352.1:830766-843407 GCA_002080005.1 Gigantidas platifrons
CCAGGTGGTGGTTAGGGTCTGACCCACAGAACTGCCCAATACGTCTCCAGGTGGTGGTTAGGGTCTGACCCACAGAACTGCCCAATACGTCTCCAGGTGGTGGTTAGGGTCTGACCCACAGAACTGCCCAATACGTCTCCAGGTGGTGGTTAGGAAGGTTTTGAGGTTATAATAAGGAAAGCCTGACCATGAACCATAATGAATAACATATTTGGAGATTGTCATGCTCCATGTATGTTAAACACCTTGGAGATTGTCATGCTCCATGTATGTTAAACACCTTGGAGATTGGCATGCTCCATGTATGTTAAACACCTTGGAGATTGTCATACTCCATGTATGTTAAACACCTTGGAGATTGTCATGCTCCATGTATGTTAAGCACCTTGGAGATTGTCATGCTCCATGTATGTTAAACACCTTGGAGATTGTCATGCTCCATGTACTAAGTATGTTAAAGACCTTGGAGATTGTCATGCTCCATGTATGTTAAACACCTTGGAGATTGTCATGCTCCATGTATGTTAAACACCTTGGAGATTGTCATGCTCCATGTATGTTAAGCACCTTGGAGATTGTCATGCTCCATGCATGTTAAACACCTTGGAGATTGTCATGCTCCATGTACTAAGTAGGTTAAATACCTTGGAGATTGTCATGCTCCATGTATGTTAAACACCTTGGAGATTGCCATGCTCCATGTATGTTAAGCACGTTGGAGATTGTCATGCTCCATGCATGTTAAACACTTTGGAGATTGTCATGCTTTCATGTATGTTAAGCACCTTGGAGATTGTCATGCTCCATGTATGTTAAACACCTTGGAGATTGTAATGCTCCATGTATGTTAAGCACCTTGCGAATTGTCATGCTCCATGTATGTTAAGCATCTTGGAGATTGTCATGCTCCATGTATGTTAAGCACCTTGGAGATTGTCATGCTCCATGTATGTTAAACACCATGGAGATTGTCATGCTCCATGTATGTTAAGCACCTTGGAGATTGTCATGCTTCGTGTATGTTAAACACCTTGGAGATTGTCATGCTCCATGCATGTTAAACACCTTGGAGATTGTCATGCTTCAAGTATGTTAAACACCTTGGAGATTGTTTTGCTCCATGTACTAAGTATGTTAAACACCTTGGAGATTGTCATGCTCCATGTATGTTAAACACCTTGGAGATTGTCATGCTCCATGTATGTTAAACATCTTGGAGATAGTCATGCTCCATGTATGTTAAACACCTTGGAGATTGTCATGCTTCATGTATGTTAAACCCTTTGGAGATTGTCATACTTCATGTCTGTTAAACACCTTGGAGATTGTCATGCTTCAAGTATGTTAAACACCTTGGAGATTGTTTTGCTCCATGTACTAAGTATGTTAAACACCTTGGAGATTCTCATGCTCCATGTATGTTAAACACCTTGGAGATTGTCATGCTCCATGTATGTTAAGCACCTTGGAGATTGTCATGCTCCATGCATGTTAAACACTTTGGAGATTCTCATGCTCCATGTATGTTAAACACCTTGGAGATTGTCATGCTCCATGTATGTTAAACACCTTGGAGATTGTCATGCTCCATGTATGTTAAACACCTTGGACATTGTTTTGCTCCATGTACTAAGTATGTTAAACACCTTGGAGATTGTCATGCTCCATGTACTAAGTATATTAAACACCTTGGAGATTGTCATGCTCCATGTATGTTAAACACCTTGGAGATTGTCATGCTCCATGTACTAAGTATGTTAAACACCTTGGAGATTGTCATGCTCCATGTATGTTAAACACCTTGGAGATAGTCATGCTCCATGTATGTTAAACACCTTGGAGATTGTTATGCTTCATGTATGTTAAACACCTTGGAGATTGTCATACTTCATGTCTGTAAAACACCTTGGAGATTGTCATGCTCCATGTACTAAGTATGTTAAACACCTTGGAGATTGTCATGCTCCATGTATGTTAAACACCTTGGAGATTGTCATGCTCCATGTATGTTAAACACCTTGGAGATTGTCATGCTTCATGTATGTTAAACACCTTGGAGATTGTCATGCTCCATGTATGTTAAACACCTTGGAGATTGTCATGCTCCATGTATGTCAAACACCTTGGAGATTGTCATGCTCCATGTACTAAGTATGTTAAACACCTTGGAGATTGTCATGCTCCATGTATGTTAAACACCTTGGAGATTGTCATGCTTCATGTATGTTAAACACCTTGGAGATTGTCATGCTCCATGTATGTTAAACACCTTGGAGATTGTCATGCTTCATGTATGTTAAACACCTTGGAGATTGTCATGCTTCATGTATGTTAATCACCTTGGAGATTGTCATGCTTCATGTATGTTAAACACCTCTTTTGTAGACAGAATGTAACTGTCAATATCTACCCAGCAGTCAAAAGTCATTGTGTCTATTGTCCCATTCCTTCCTTATTTCAAAAGTGCAAACATACGATTTGAAGGGGGCAGGAGAAACATATGTGTCTACACTTGTTGGTTTCTGTTCCAGTCCAGCTGGTTATTGAATCAATTTAGAATTTACAAATAGCTTTCAATGGATAATATAGAGGTTAAATTTGTTCTCTCAATTTCCTTTAAAAAGATAGCATTTTGCCTGATTCCTCTGATGAGCAACCACAGGCTCTCAGGAGCCTATTTTGAGCTCACCTGGCCCAAAGGGCCATGTGAGGTATTGCCATCACTTGGCTTCCGTCGTCCGTCCGTTAACTTTTTCACATTTTAATCTTCTCCTCTGAAACAACTGGGCCAAGTGGAACCAAACTTGGCAGAAAGGATCTATGTAAGGTCCTCAGTAAAGTTTCTTCATTTCGTCCCGTTCTGCCAATAAATATGGCCGGCAAGGGCAATTCTTGTTTCTGATTGGCTACTGTTAAGAAAGTCTTCTCCTCTGAAACTGCTTGGCCAAATGGAGCCAAACTTGGCAGGAAGCATCTGTGTAAGGTCCTCTATAAAGTTTCTTCGTTTCGTTCCGTTTGGCCAACAAATATGGCTGCCGAGAGCAATTCTTGTTACTGTTCAGTGACTCAAATTTGCGTCACATTTTCATGAGCAGGTCTGTTTCTCGATTCTATTTTTTCAATACATGTTGTAAACTCTATAGGGTAATTCATTCATTTTGTTTAGTTAATGGATGGCAGTGATTCAAATGATAGTTTAGGGAGGTATTTTAACCTCTCACACAAAAAAGAGTTCACTTGACTTGCAGCCACAAGTGATAAAGTTTACCAGTTGCTTGCCTATTGTCGGTGGTACTCTCCGGGATCCAGGTACTCCGGCTTCTTCCACCTCTAAAACTGGTCGCCATGATATTGCTGACAGTGGCGTTAAACACAATAAAATCAAATCAATCTCTCACACAAACAGGTTGATGTGGTAGTAATTATCTATGGTGTATGAATACACTAAATTAATTGATGGTGATATTTTACCAGGTATAGTACATACAATTTTTACTTGGAAGTAAAATTCAAAATACAAACAAACTGAATAATATTTCATTCCAAATACATTACATTTTTGTATTTGTACTAAAATGTTGTTGCCAAATTATACTTGTGGTATTTGCATACATGGACATGGAAAGGGATTTACAAAATGTGGAGGAAAATAACTGACCACATATACCTGATAGAATCTACAACTTTCAAGGACAATGATGGTAAGTATTTTATTATGTGAGTTTTACGTCCGACTCAACTTTTCAGGTATTGGGACAGATTTGTCTTCTGTTTGCTAGCCTTTTGCTTGCTGTTTAGTTCCCGTTGTTGTGTGGGTGTCGGTAGTCTATCACCAAGGTATGTATCTGTGGTATACTCTGGGTAGCGATCTAGTAATGCTGGGTCGTCCGGGTCGGACACCGATCCGTCTTCATATTCTGTCTTATAGGTCAATTTACCTCTGATGTACGGACTTCGTACAGCTGTACATCTATTCTATGGTGTCCGGGATTCTTCCGTATCGAGATATTTTGTAGACGTTGATTGCCTGCCAATAAAATTACTTCTTGGTAAGTGTTCAACATTCAAGAAGTATAAATAGTTGATGTAACATTCTGTACCAAATGTTTGAAAATATGCATGCTGGACAGACCGATGACACTTTGTACCAACCCATTTTGTTGAATTGTTCTTGGCTTTCAGGAATGTTAGAGCAAGATTTCCAATCAATTGAAACTTTAAATTTGGTATCTTCAAACTCTTCATATTAGAATGTGTTTATACCATTTCTATAGGAATGTTATTTTTTGGTGAACAGCACTCTAGACAAATCTCAAAACACACCTTTTCAAATTACAGGATAGAAAATGTCAAGCTACAACTGCATGTCAGCTTCAAACTGGTCAACTTGCTCTATATCTAGTAAAATATCTTTTACCCTTATCATCAATCATTGATTATTTGTTTTGAGATTTCCGTTTCCATAAAGCTTATTGTTGATATTTACATGCACTTTTTTAATCTCCGTAGAATGACGAAAGATTTTCCGTGTTGACGTAGGCAACAATATCTGACATTAAGCCATAGCCTTGATAACTATTACCGTTTTTGACATAAAATAGGGTGATTTCAAATTTTGAACTTTTTTTTTCTTTTTCACCCAATTTTAATGCACTTTTTTTGTTGTTGCAAAATGATCATCCTTAGGTTCAGGTTGCTGATGTTTAACGCCACTTTCAACAATATATATTGGTGTTCCATAATAAAATTACCTGCCTCGTACATTGATTTGATTTGATTTTTGGTGTTTTACGCCACTTTCAGCAATATTTCAGCTATATCATGGCGACCAGTTTTAGTGGTGGAAGAAGCTGGAGAGAACCACCGACCATGGGCAAGCAACTGGTTAACTTTATCACTTGCGGCTGCGAGTCGAGTGCACCCATTTTTGTAATTTACAAAGCCGGGCGCGAACCCACGCCGTCTTGGTGATAGGCTGGTATGAGTTGTTAGGTAATCCAACTACATTTTTTGTACCTAACTCATTGAGCCACCCGAGCACTCCTCATACATTGATCTACAATTCAAAATTTACAGTGAGTGTCGGTAAAGAACGAAACTTTGCCACAAAAGAGATTATTTCAATTTCCCCCTTGCAACTTTCCATTTATATGTAGCAACATCTGCATGTGGAGTATATACCTCTCAGTTGATCCTATATTTCTGATTTTGTGGTTCCTATCATGATTTTCTTGATGGAGGGTTGCTGCTAAATTTGAAGCTACTTGGACCAAGGGTTCATAGAGGTTAAGTGGAATTTCATGACTTCGAAAGTTTTACGTCGCCGCCATGACTTGGTTAGTCGTTACGGAGTATCTGTGTCACAATGATAACGGATATGTTCCATTTGACGCAATCACAAGCCAGTCTTTTCCTCTTTCATGACTTATAACAAGAGTAACACGACTGTTGTCACATGTTGACCAGGAACTACTTACCCTTCCGATATAACAAGAGTAACACGACTGTTGTCACATGTTGACCAGGAACTACTTACCCTTCCGATATAACAAGAGTAACACGACTGTTGTCACATGTTGACCAGGAACTACTTACCCTTCCGGATCACCAGAGTTTAAAGTGTGATTCGTTTTGCTCGATTAGTTTTCTATGTAATGTTTTCTTTTTTCTTTTGGGCATTGTGTTGTCTGTCCTTCGACTTACACGGCTGCTGATTACTCCTTTGGTATCTTCAAACTTTTCTTATTTCGAAAAGAGATCTATATGAAGCCCAAATACCAGAAATTCTCATATTTATGGGATGCACAGAATTTTCATCCAATTTTGATGCGTTTTTTTTTTTAATTGAGAGTTTTCAGGAGATTGCCGACGGATTTCGTCTTTCTCTTGCGGCCTCCGGGATAAACTCGACCGAAAGGGGCCAACAAGTGCCAAATTAAACATAAAACAAACTAGAGGCTCCCAGGAGCCTGTAATCGCTCACCTGGTTTTCAATTTGACATCTAGGATAGAAAATGGGGGTGTTACACATAATTTTGAAAGTAGGCCACCCAAAGATCATTTCAATTCAAAATTCTGAGCAAAAGACTTTATCTCATAATATTCCTAAACGGAATAAACTGGCTGAAAAATCTCGCAGAAAAACCCAGAATATATTGCCATGTATCTGCCCATTTTGATTTATAATAAAGTAGCAATGGACAATTGAAGAAATTTCTATTTTTAGTAATAGCAGCCATCTTGAATGGAGGGCGGGGCTGTCAGACACAATTTTGAAAGGGACCCACCCAGGGACCATCCCTGCCAGGTTTGGTTTAATTTGGTTCAGTGGTTAGAGTAATTAAAGATTTAGATGTGATCTTTTATCAAAATATGCCTAATTTGCAAGTGATACCCAAATTTTGAGATTTTGCACAAATGGAAGATATACACCATTTATATATTTCATTTAATTTTGACATGTTGGGTCTGCGTTTCTTTTCAATTATATATCCTTGTTACCGACTCGAAGCCGCAAGTGATAAAGCTTGCCCGTTACTTGCTCATGGTCGGTGGTTCTCTCCGGGTACTCCGGCTTCTTCCACCACTAAAACTGGTCGCCATGATATAGCTGAAATATTGCTGAAAGTGGCGTTAAACACCAAAAATCAAATCAATCAAATATATCCTAGTTCAACTTTCCCTTGTCAACATGCTATATCATGCTGCGCCCGGTGTAGCCTTTTATTAATAGTTTATTGATATGACATTTTAAGTCGCATCTTTTCTTGTTATACCATTAATATCCGATCAACCAAATATTAATGTTATGGTTCACTTCTTTTTTATTTCAAATTATTTTTACCTGTTTTGTCGTCATATTTATAAGTTCGACATACCTACATGTAAAATGGCGGAGTTGTAATGCACAGTAAGTAAGTAAAATTTATCTAAAGTCAGCACATATATACAAGTAAATAAGCAACATGAGCTCTATTGAGCTCTTAACCGACTACAAATATACAAGCATGCACAAACTAATAAACACAATAGCATGTAAATAAGCAACAAAAGCACAGTAAGCACACATACTCATAGCGAAGTTATTAAGCACTGGGCAAAAATGAGGTTATATACCGTATACAGGCAAAAAGAATAATGAACCTGACTTGTACAACATTCAGCACAATATGTGGCAAGTGTCTCTCTATCAGCTGAAGTTGTAAAAATGAGGGCTTGTTAATCGGGTGTTATTTTTGACGATAAAATAAAAAGGGGGGGGACAAAACTAAGCAAGCACTATGAAAAAAAACAACAAAAAACAAAAAGAATAAACTATATCATAAACACGGGCAGTCAGACCAGAGACAGCACATGTTGGTATCGACACGCAGTACAGCAGCATTTATTCCCCCAACCAACTGTTTATATATGTTATAAACTGACCAAATGAGGCAATTCTTCTATTTTAAGACAGGAAACTGCATGGTGTTAAAGTATCAAATTTCACCCCTGTTTCGACGATTTTATGATTGGATTTAAGAATTGTTCCCACAATGTGGTCATCCCCCCTCCATTTACTCTGCATAACAATGAATACAATATACTATGGTCGTCCACCTCCATGTGATGAGCAGGGGACAGCGGATGTAATGTCAGGCTCATGAGGCTAACGGAAATTTTTTTATTTTCGCTCAAATGAGTTATTAAATTTTCGCTCAAATGGGTTACAAGTTGTCGCTCTTATGTCCGTTTTATTTTGCTCTTTTGTCCTGTCAATTCGCTCAAATGTCTTTCGCCGAGCTTATATAAAATATCATTATAAATGAAAAGGGGGAAAAAGTTATAATTTGTATGTAAACTAATGTCAATTTTTGAAAACTTTCTATTTAGGCAAAGTGAGCTTTAGGATAAATTTAAAGTACAAGGTAGATAATTTATCTTTAATTTCAATTTTACATGTACATTGTAATAATTAGCTTATAATATAACATTAAACCTTATTTACTGATGAAAAGATTGCTAACCATGCAACCAAGGATCCTTGATGCAACAAACAAACTGTATATGCATTCACAATCGGAGATTATGGTCACTAAAGGAAATGTTGTACACTTTACAAGGTCAAGAGAAAACAATTCAATTGAGGAACTTTGTATACTTGTTTCCCATTATAAAAGGATTATCATAGCAACATTCCAGCAGCACCTCCGTATGGAGTATATCTCTCTCATTAAAATGGATTAAGGGGCCAATTGAGGGGAAACTATTTTGCTTAGTTCAAGCAGGTAAACTCAGGTAGATCATCAGATATAAATTATCTATCTTTCCCAGCTTACTTTTGTTTTAAATGTCAAAATAGGAAAAACTATAATTAATTTTTGTTGTTGAAAAATTAAGTACTATTGCATATAAATATCAATAAATTAATATAAGTAATTTACAAGTCAAATGTAGAATTGATTCATTTTAAAATGTTACTTACTTATAATTTGCACCACATAATTGTTAACTAAGCAATAATCATAGTATTGATTGTTTTTAGTTCTAATACATTGTAATATGAAACCATATAATATGAAATGATTTTATTTATCATTCTGACATGAGGTTCTTCTTTCGCTTTGTAAACAAACGAGCGATTTATCGATGGGGTATAATCTCATTAGCACATGCGCCGGTGCATGTGACTGACTTTCCCGTCGTAAATGTACATGTTGATTAATTATCGTCTGCTCGAATTTGGCAGCATAAATTGTGTGTGACATTGTCCGCAAACGTAAATAGAATTTTTGAATGTTGGTGTTTAACGCCACTTTCAGCAATATTTCAGCTAATCATGGCGACCAGTTTTAGTGGTGGAAGAAGCCGGAGTACCCGGAGAGAACCACCGACCATGGGCAAGCAACTGTTAAACTTTATCACTTGCGGCTGCGAGTCGAGTACACCTTTTTTGTAATTTACAAACCCGGGAGCGAACCCACGTCATATTGGTGATAGGCTTGTATGAGTTGTTAGATCCAACGACCTAACTCATTGAGCCACCCGGGCCCCTCAAACGTAAATATAAATTACCGTCTTCCAATCAAAGTAGACTACTGTATTTGTACTCTTAGACATATCAGAATCGAAATTATTCATGGAAGGCAGAATGTGTTTTGAGTTTTTACATGGGTAGGTGGATATTATTAAATGTGTTTTGAGTTTTAACATGGGATGGCGGATATTAGTAAATTTTATCCCTCGCCTCTGGCTCCGGATAAAATACTAATATCCGCCAACCAATGTTAAAACTCAAAACACATTCTGGCTTCCATGATTTATTTATTAATATTAATTGGGTATATATATAACATGCTTTTATTTACAACTTACTAATTCATCTCATTATATGTAAAAATGCGTTTTATACTCCCACTCGTAGAGAGGGGGCTATATTGCATGTGCTTTCGTTACACATGTACAAATCGTCAGCTTAAATCGCTTAAATGCGTGAGCTTCAGACTGCCAGTCACCTCTGTAACTCTCTGCAATGAGTGTGTCGTGTACGGGGAATTCAACACTCCCTGTATGTTTAGGACAACTACAGCTCCTTACGGTCGAGTTTGTAAGAAGTGGTCCATTGCAATACAATGATACCCGATCATATCAATTTACATTATCTTTTACCGGTGGCAATCTAGATTTCACAACACTGACACATCTCATTGCCACTTTTTAAATTACATAATTTTTAGCTCTGTTTTGTTTTGTTTTGTTTTGTCTTGTTTTCGGGGGGGGGGGGAGTTCGTTTTTTTTTTGTCTTACGTTTTTTTCTTCAGTGATCATGTTCTGGTCATTAATATAGCTGACTTAAAGTTAAACAACAATGTTTACGATTGAAACGTCTATAGAGCTATAAGCTACCCTCCTATATTATATATACAACATACATCTTTCTGTTATTTTATTGTAGGTATGATGGATAAATTTCCAAATATCGTCTGTGCTCATCATGGAACAAAACCAATGGCATGCTATTGTCCTGATTGCGTAGAAGCACTTTGTTCCGAATGTTCCTATTACCATACATTGCATCTAAAACACAGACCTGTTCCAAGTGTTTTCATAAAATACATGCCAGCTTTGCTGCTCCAGAAAATAAATCGTTGTGCAATACACAATGAAAATCCAGAATTTCAAACTTCAAATCACGGGAACACATGCTGTAACAAGTATGCGATAGACGTCCATGGCCATTGTCACAAAACGTCTGGTACAGGAAGTGTGGGACGTATAGGATTACTTGGTCAGCAAATATTTAAAGTAAATGCAGCCGATATAACTGATTGTACAATTTTACCTAGTGGTCAGATGATATTTGTGGACAATAAGTATGACTGTTTGCTGGTTCATGAGAGAGACGGTTCGTTTAATAGGACTATAGATCTGTTGAGCAAACCGTACCGTGTTACTTGTATTAACGACAGGAGAATCGCTGTAACACAACACATGGAAGTTATAATCATTAACCTGGAAACAGACTTCACTGAAAACTGGATTGATATCAGCTATGAATGTCTCGGAATAAATTATATTAACGGTATATTATTGGTCACATTGAGTGATTGTATCTGTATGATTGCAGAAGATGGAACGGAGCACAAGAGGATTAACTTGAGCATCTGTGGAGTTTCTGATGCTGACATCACTGGAGACAGACTATACGTTACAGCGTGCCACAACGAACATGGAGTTTATTGTTGTGACATGGATGGGAATATTTTGTGGACGTATCAAAGTAAATCTCTCAGAGGACCCAGACAATTGACAACAGACGACAGGGGATATATTTATGTCGTTTTTGAGCTCTCTTTGAATGTTGTTGTTCTTTCCCCTGACGGTAAAGACTGTAAAGTCTTACTTTGCGAACAAGACGGACTCCATTTCCCAAAGGCAATACGAATTCTTGGTTCCTCAAGCCAATTATTAGTTTGCAATTCATCGTCATGTACCGCGTTAATGTACAGTGTTACTACTTGTAATTCTTCAAATATGAAAATGACCAACCTGTCTTATTTATCGAAGTTTATTATATTATTTATAGTATTTATAGTATTGGCAATATTTTTAGGTATCTGATTTCCAAGACAGAAAGATTAAATATACAAAAAATGTGTATGAAAGACATTTTGTTGCTGGCTTTATTTAATAAATGTAACGATTCGTAAAAAATAGTTTGTCTCCAGACAGGGAACACAACTACAGAAAAATCCTCTATTATTTGTAGATAGCCGACTGAAAATGATACGTCTAGTGGATTGGATGTTTTCTATCACAAGTCTAGTAGATTGGGATGTTTTCTATCCTAAGTCTAGTAGATTGGATGTTTTCTATCCTACGTCTAGTAGATTGGATGTTTTCTATCCTACGTCTAGTGGATTGGATGTTTTCTATCCTACGTCTAGTGGATTGGGATGTTTTCTATCCTAAGTCTAGTGGATTGGGATGTTTTCTATCCTACGTCTAGTGGATTGGGATGTTTTCTATCCTAAGTCTAGTGGATTGGGATGTTTTCTATCCTACGTCTAGTAGGTGGGATGTTTTCTATCATAAGTCTAGTAGGTGGGATGCTTTCTATCATAAGTCTAGTAGATGGGATGTTTTCTATCCTAAGTCTAGTAGGCGGGATGTTTTCTATCACAAGTCTAGTAGATTGGGATGTTTTCTATCCTAAGTCTAGTAGGTGGAATGTTTTCTATCCTAAATCTAGTAGGTGGGATATTTTCTATCCTACGTCTAGTAGGTGGGATGTTTTCTATCCTAAGTCTAGTAGGCGGGATGTTTTCTATCATAAGTCTAGTAGGTGGGATGTTTTCTATCCTAAGTCTAGTAGGTGGGATGTTTTCTATCATAAGTCTAGTAGGTGGGATGTTTTCTATCATAAGTCTAGTAGATGGGATGTTTTCTATCCTAAGTCTAGTAGGCGGGATGTTTTCTATCCCAAGTCTAGTAGATGGGATGTTTTCTATCCCAATTCTAGTAGGCGGGATGTTTTATGTCCTAAGTCTAGTAGGTGGGATGTTTTCTATCATATGTCTAGTAGATATAGGATGTTTCCTATCATAAGTCTAGTAGGCAGGATGTTTTCTATCCCAAGTCTAGTTGGCGGGATGTTTTCTATCATAAGTCTAGTAGATGGGATGTTTTCTATCCTAAGTCTAGTAGGCGGGACGTTTTCTATCATAAGTCTAGTAGATGGGATGTTTTCTATCCTAAGTCTAGTAGGGGGGATGTTTTCTATCACAATTCTAGTAGGCGGGATGTTTTCTATCGTAAGTCTAGTAGGCAGGATGTTTTATGCCGTAAGTCAAGTAGGCGGGATGTTTTATGTCATAAGTCTAGTAGATGGGTTGTTTTCTATCATAAGTCTAGTAGATGGAATGTTTTCTATCATAAGTCTAGTAGATGGAATGTTTTCTATCATAAGTCTAATAGGCGGGATGTTTTATGTCATAAGTCTAGGAGGCGTGATGGCCTATCGTGGTGTGAACGTGTTGGTCAGGTGCAGTTTTGGATGTGTTGCCTTTCCCAAGTTTGATATGAATTAACAACACACTCATCGCTCATATAATAAATATATTATACATGTATATATATATTATAAAAAAAACACTATAAAC
>MJUT01056352.1:848273-868885 GCA_002080005.1 Gigantidas platifrons
TGGGATGTTTTCTATCCTAAGTCTAGTAGATTGGGATGTTTTCTATCCTAAATCTAGTAGGTGGGATGTTTTCTATCCTAAGTCTAGTAGATTGGGATGTTTTCTATCCTAAGTCTAGTAGATTGGGATGTTTTCTATCCTAAGTCTAGTAGGTGGGATGTTTTCTATCCTAAGTCTAGTAGATTGGGATGTTTTCTATCCTAAGTCTAGTAGGTGGGATGTTTTCTATCACAAGTATAGTAGGTGGGATGTTTTCTATCATAAGTCTAGTAGATGGGATGTTTTCTATCACAAGTCTAGTAGGGAGATGTTTTCTATCATAAGTCTAGTAGATGGGATGTTTTCTATCGCAATTCTAGTAGGCGGGATGTGTTATGTCCTAAGTCTAGTAGGTGGGATGTTTTCTATTATATGTCTAGTAGATATAGGATGTTTTCTATCATAATTCTAGTAGGCAGGACGTTTTCTATCCTAAGTCTAGTAGGCGGGACGTTTTCTATCATAAGTCTAGAAGATGGGATGTTTTCTATCCTAAGTCTAGTAGGGGGGATGTTTTCTATCGCAATTCTAGTAGGGGGATGTTTTCTATCATAAGTCTAGTAGGGGGTGTTTTCTATCCTAAGTCTAGTAGGGGGGTGTTTTCTATCACAATTCTAGTAGGCGGGATGTTTTCTATCGTAAGTCTAGTAGGCAGGATGTTTTATGCCATAAGTCAAGTAGGCGGGATGTTTTAGGTCATAAGTCTAGTAGATGGGTTGTTTTCTATCATAAATCTAGTAGATGGAATGTTTTCTATCATAAGTCTATTAGATGGAATGTTTTCTATCATAAGTCTAGTAGATGGAATGTTTTCTATCATAAGTCTAATAGGCGGGATGTTTTATGTCATAAGTCTAGGAGGCGGGATGGCCTATCGTGGTGTGAACATGTTGGTCGTGTGCAGTTTTGGATGTTTCATATAAATTAGCAAAACACTCATCGCTCATATAATAAATATATTATACATGTATATATATATTATAAAAAACACTATATATACTATTTGTTACATGTGCCCCAATTGTTTAGTAAGAAAAATTTGAAGATACCATATGGGAGGGGGCGGACAGCAAAAAGGGAGGTGGGAGAAAAGGAGGTGGGAGGTGGGAGAAGGAGGGGTGGGAGGGGCGGTAGGTGGGAGAGCAGAAATTTGTAAAATGGGAGAAAACTGACCCCCCCCCAAATGTGAATAAATAACTTAAGAGATTTAATTTTCCTTGTCAGGAGGAAGGGGAAAGGGACAAATGATGAAAATGATCATGTAAGAAACAAGAATTTAAGAAAGTCAATCATACCTATAATAAAAATACAGAAAAACAGAGTTTTGTCCATATTTGTTTTTCTTTTTAAGAAAGGAGGTGGGAGGTGGGAGAAAGAGGGTCGGGAGGTGGGAGAGAAGGGGAGCGCGGGAGGTGGGAGAGAATATTTCCCTGTCCATCCCCTCATACGGGTAATCAGAAGTCATTATTCGAAGATGTACAACAATACACTAGCCAGATGACAAAAAGACATAGCGCTACACAGAAAACTAAGATTGAGCTAAACGGAATCACACTTAAAAACGGTGGTGAGTCTAGATGCTCTGTAAGGATAAGCAGCTCCTGTGCCATTAATTTATCAACCACTATCATAAGATCTCTATATAACGTTAGTAATATCTAGGACATCTTACCACAGTTATATGCTTCTGGAACGTGCACCCTCTTTCATACCAAATACCACCCACACGCTTACAATTCAGACAATCTTTCTTTCCTCGAACAATACGCGTGCGTGCAACTTTAACAGTTTCCTTAACACTGGGAAGAGTACAATAACAAAAATAAGCTACGGTTAGCAGGGGCGGATTCAAGGGGAGTGGGGCCCACCCGGCGCCTAAAAAATTGCGTAAAATCGTGATTTTTCACATGAAATACCCCCAAAATTTTCGCGCCTCCCTCCGCTCGGCGCGATTTTTTTTAAGTGCGCCCCCCCTTAACTTGAAATCCTGGATCCGCCCCTGGTTAGGGTAAGATATAATAGTGTCCTATATTAAAGTATCCCCCGGACAATATTTTATAGAGATTGCGATATGACATAGTGTCGGATGGACACTATAACATATGTAAAAGTGTCCGGCGGACACTTTGAACTATAGAGGACACAATTAAATGCTACACCACTAGCATAATATTAACCGTAATACACATACTTTAAAATGTCGAAATGAAGATTATCAGTATTACAGTGAACCGGACGCAGTGCGGTCTTAGTGGGCAGTTGCCCAGGGTCCCGCCAGCAAAGGAACCCCATACTAATCTATGTACAGTCAAACTTGCGTTTTGTGACCCGGCTTCCACGGGAACAATGAAATATGGTCACATAAGGCAGGTGGTCGCTTAGTACAGGTTTAATTGATATGAAATGCACTATGAAGGGAAATAGAAATTATGGTCACACAATACAAGTTTATGCTTGATAGCCTGGTGTGGTCACTAAAACAGGTTGACTGTATGTTGTATACGGCATGATTTTTAATGTTTAAACGCTGATTTTGTTGGAAGTACCAATACAAGAAATATATGCTTAATTTTATCGACCGTTTACAGTTTTATTTCTGTGAGTGTTTGTATAGATAGGGCATCAGTGCACTGCTTTGACCGGGGCCTAGCTACTACCCCCTTTCTAGTGGTTGATACCACTGATCCGCGTACTACATAGTATGTACTTAATAACTGCACGCGAGGTCAATAGCGAGATCTGTTTTCCCAAGGGGTAGACTATTGACCGGGACGAATGAACTAGTGATCGACGCGAAGCGGAGGTCACTAGTTTATCTGTCCCGGTCAATAGGCTACCCCGAGGGAAAATGGAGCTCACTATTGATCAAGCGTGCAGTTATTAAGTACTTTATTAGTACACCGACTTAAACAGGGGAGAGGATAAACCATTTACTGTAATTTCGGTACTATGTTGTATTTTATATTTGTGATTTTATGTTATTTTGTATGCCATAAGCATCAGGATGAAGAACAACAATGAAATCGCTATTTCCTTGTTATTTGTTTCCCTGTATATAGATTGGAATATACATTTACTTTTACTTCTTCTCTTTTGTCATCAATTAATTTTGTTCCGAGTTCCGACAGATATAAGCAAGTTACAAAATTACTTCTGTGTTTTTTTGTTTTTTGTTTTGTTTTGTTTTGTTTTGTTTTGTTTTTTTGTTGTTGTTGCTTTTTGGTGATTATTCGATAAAACCAATCAAACAATGTTTCTATAATGTATTTATAACATTGTGATAATGTATTTTCGTGTATTAAAGCTGGGACTATACTGACAGTATAATAGTCCCAGATTAAAGTTTACCGTAATCTTGTCTATTTTTCAATGTTTTTTTAAAATAAAAAAACCAAATGTTTGGAATGCGGCGTTATATGACGTCATTCACGTCCGTGCACTAGTTTCGAAGACGTGCACTGATTCAAATGAGTGCATTTATTTGCTTAAAATACAACTAAATCATGTGGTATCAACATTCTATTTTTTCATTGGTTCTTAATATAAGAGTGTGTAATAGTTAGCCTTTAAATGTTTGCACTGTCCCTAGTCCTACAATAAAAGATTCCATATTTTGCCATCGTTAATTTTGTCGACTCTTTCGTAATTTTCTATTCTACTTGAAGTACTGCTTCATTTAACTTTCCAGGGGGTGTCATGGCCAGGGAATATAAAGTTATTTTTAACATCATTTATTTTCAAATATATATATATACTTCCGTCCTCTTCAAAGGCAGCGCCTTCTCACATTAAAATGGCAGTAGTTCGGATAAGAGAAACGACTTAGAATTGTAAATAAAATGAAATAAAATACAGAATGTCTACCTCATTTCTGAAGGTGCTGCAAAGGGTCCCTGTAAAGTGAGAAATGGAACAGAAACGAAACACAGCGAAACGAAACGAAACGAAATACGACGAAACGAAACAAAATCTGTAAACTGAGAAACGAAACGAAACAAAATATGTAAACTGAGAAACGAAACGAAACGAAACAAAATCATTCAATGAATTCTAAAAAAAAAAATCATTCTTCGACGTCCGCGGCCGTTTAAGCTATTTGATCGAGTATACAAATGTATCTAAGAAACTTTACTTTGTAATCGAAGATGTATTTACAGTATTTTACACTTACGCTATATATTTCATTTGGCAAAAGTCGTGTACATTCCCAAATAAAAGTAAACATTTGCCCGATACCTTGTAAATGTATAATCAATCAATTAAATTTTATCATGATAGATGGACATATTAAAATATTAATTCGGCATTGTCAATTGACGATATACTGTGACTGTATTTGAGTTCATTAAAAAGTTCAGAATGACATATATACAGCATTTCAGTCATTCGTGTACATAATCACGCAAATTTGCATCATCCGAGGCAGAATTCTCCTTAAATTAATAGAAAACGTGCCCAATCTAGGGTAAAAAAATATAGTTTGCAGAACTACTTCCAATCTAGTGCCTACAGTGGGTTTTTTTTTCTCATACATCCACCAAGTTTGGAAAAGTAATGTAACCATTCTATAATCTAATCTTATGGAAGTTATCAAAGGTAAATGTGAACAACTTGAGTTAAAATTGTGAAACGTAAACGAACGAACGGCAAATGTGAGTTATTCATTAACCTACCATAAATTCATACAGAAAACATATTGCCATATTAAAGCATTTTGAAAATATCTCAATTTAAGATTTTTATAAAAATGGAAATGCAATCCATCACTATACAATGTATACCAAGCTTTTTGTATGGCTCGACAAGATAACAACTTTTGTGAAATCTGTATAGTTAAAATACTTCATGTACCCATATATTTTGTATACGGGTAGTAAAGGGTTATTTTCGTGCAACGTATGTGGAGTTTTTTTTATTTCACGTGTTTCATAATAAGAGGGGCGTTATTCTCTGTATTTCGTGCAAATATAATTGCTGTCACATCAAATTTGCAAAGAAGAAGTGGAGATTTGAGAACAAGGCTAAAAAATAAACTGGAAACCGGTATGCCTCCGCCGGCGCCGGGATTTTGTCCGAAAAAATATATAGTTTGTCTGTTTCATTTCAAATATTTTATTGATAAATCAATAGGATTGGATAACAGGCTATGCCTATGCAAATCCTCTCCAACAACAAGATGGAACAATTAGAAAACAATTTACATAAGACATAGAGCAATCTACCCATCATGTATACATGCAATTCATCTTAATTACCAAGCATAAACACATGTATATTAATAGCAGAATCTTACAAAAAGAAAAAGTTTTTTGTTCTTCTCTTCTTCTTTTTCTCTTGTTGATAGGTATGATATAATTTGGAATAGCCAAATTATGGCTTTATATTTAAGCAAACAAATGTATTATTATTTATAATATTAATAATGACGAATTGGCATAGCATGATGGATAGTCTGAACTTACATTTAACACACAATATATACAACATGTAAACTGAAATTATGAAATCAAAATCACTAATTAAGTGAAGTCCACCATATCAATATGAATTAACTCTTTTTTCAGTATATATATTTATAATTGAATAAAGGGATTTTGGGAGAGATGGAGGAAGAAGAGACAAATAAATAAATAAGGGGGGAAATATCTAAACAACATATTGATTGAGATAGGCAAGTACAAATTGGGTAAAGGGGGTAGGGGGAAGGGAGACCTGAATAATTGAAAGATTTACAGCTATCAATTAAATTGAAAATTTTAAGATTTGGAACTATATATGGGAAGACTTTTCAATGTTGGTATATAACCAAATATATATATACAGAGAAAAGGAAATTTTGTTTGTTTGTTGAGTCATGTGAATCTTCTACTACCAGCAATGAAATGGTGAAAAGCATTGAGTATCTCAGTATTCTCCTCTACAATAAGGATTGGTGAGCCTTTCAATAATATATCCAAATTTAAAACATCTTGAAACTTTGTTAGAGAATTAAAAAGTTGTATTCTGTGTCTTATGAACAATGAACAAACATAAAAATAAAGGAAATTATTTTCAATTGCATCCCCACAGGCACACTGGGAGCTGTCAGACAGATGATACTGAAACAAGTGGTGATTTAAACTGCTTGCTTCATTACGAAGTTGGCAATGCCAAATATTTAAGCTGCGAGAACCAATAGAGTAGAAGCTAGGAGATTTATCAATATCTTCATTAAGTTTAATCTTGAATGAAGACAATGACTGGATGTTCCTGGTATCATTATCAAGTTTGTTCCATAAGTCCAGAACAGTTGGAAAAAAGCTATCCTTATATGACTTGGTGCTGCATTGGGGAGGGGTGAAGAATCTGGGGTTTCTAACCATGTAGTTAGGTTCAAAATTAATATAAGAAATAATATTATTCGTTATATAGTTGGGTAGCTCTCCTTTTCTCCGGTTCCTTTTTCTAATTTTACACTTTATTTCACTATTTATCCAAGGTTTATCCCGTGGTCGAACACGTATAATCTTTTTTGGAATATAGTATTCATAGTTTGTCTGTTTAATAGAAATTAAAATCTGTTATTATGCACACCTTTAGTATATGCATGAACATGGACCCTACTAAACATTAAAAAATATATAAATGAAATTAGCCTTCCTATATCTGGATGGACAGGGGTAAATTAGTATGCTTCCTTGACTTTTCGTCGCCAAAATGAGGTGGGGGGGAGAAAAATCCAACAGCTAAAGATCAATGCGGAGTAGCCGATATAGATATGATTTCTTAAATATTAACTAATACCTCAAACGTATACCTATATTTTTAACTTTCACGTATTCGCCAACACAGATGCAATTAATTTTCCGGGCTCGTTTGAGCGGATTTTGAAAATGTGTAAACTTAATTGATATTTTCCCATTAGGCCTACACAAAATTATTAAGTGTTTAGGCTAACATTGTGGAAAAGTTAGGTATGGTAGTGTGGGTATGATTTTTTTTTTTTTACATATTGGGAAGATGTTCTGACTTTAATAGTGCTTGTTGAGAAAATGCAATAAAAAAAACTATTGTAGGCACTAGATTTTAGGTAGGGTCGGGTTACATTATACAATCTATATATTTGTTAGACCCTAGAGAATTCATTGGGCACGTTTTCTCCTGATCTATATAAATTTAAAGGGGATTCTGCCTCGGATGCTGCAAATTTGCGTGATTATCTACACACATCTAGCATATACACGAATGACCGGCAGAAATTCTGTCATTCCGAACTTTTTAGTGAACTCTATATAAATGAAATATATAAGTGTAAAATACATCTTCGATGACGATTCTTAGATATACTCGAATATCAGTTATGTGCCATATATCTGTTCCCACTCAAATAATTTACTATATATTTCATATAAAACCACATTTTTTTAAATCAATATCCTGAAGTCATTTCCGGTCAGATTTTGATGAAATTTACACCAATAATCTCAGAATTGGTTGCTACTTTTTCTGATAATTTTGAAATAATTTTATGATTAATACTTTTGGAGAAATCATGATTTAAACACAAATATTAATTTTTAACGTCATTATTCCCTATATACCTGTGTTATTTTTGAACACAAAAACTTAAATGCGTCTTTAAATCGTGATTTCTCCAAAAGTATTAATCATAAAATTATTTCAAACTTATCAGAAAAAGTAGCAACCAATTCTGAGATTATTGGTGTAAATTTCATTAAAATCTGACCGGAAATGACTTCAGGATATTGATTTTTAAAAATGTGGTTTTATATGAAATATATAGTAAATTATTTGAGTGGGAACAGATATATGGCACATAACTGTAGGNGGGGCCCGCTTAATTGGAATAAAGAACTTTTAACTTTTGAACTTTGAACTTATAGCATAAACGGACGCAGACGTCCAGGAATGATTTCTTTTTAAATTCATTGAATGATCTCGTTTCGTTTCGTTTCGTTTCGTTTCTCAGTTTACATATTCTGTTTCGTTTCGTTTCTCAGTTTGCAGATTTTGTTTCGTTTCGTCGTATTTCGTTTCGTTTCGTTTCGTTGTGTTTCGTTTCGTTTCGTTTCGCTGTGTTTCGTTTCTGTTCCGTTTCTCACTTTACAGGGACCCTGCTGCAAAGGCTAATCGAACGGGTAAGCATGGGTACCTCTAAAACAAGAAACGAAACAGAAACGAAACGCAACGAAACGAAACGGAACCTGGCGAAACGAAACGGAACCTGGCGAAACGAAACGGAACTTGGCGAAACGAAACGAAACGAAACGAAACGAAACGAAACGAAATTGAAACGAAACGAAACGAAACGAGATGGAAATCGAATCGAAATAAAATTGAAACGAAACAACACGAGAGGAAAAAAATCAACCAAATTCATTCCTATTTATATATACTTCATGTGCATATATTAAACACGTTTGAAAATAAACCCAAATGAAACGAACAGAACTAGAAGTACGTTACTTATCACGAACAGATAGTGCTAAATTATGTTATGGAGGACAGACAAAATCTAAATAAACTCATAATTCAAAGTTGTCCTAACCTTTTAAACGTGAATTCACAAGAACAATTTATTTGGTTAATGACTTGTAAAAAAACACAACTGTATAGAAAATAAGAAGTCAGTTTATCCAGAGAAATTATAAATGATGCATGTCAGTATTTCATTTTATTGTTAACTTTACATTGCTTGCAGTTCTGGATCTGACACGGGGAAACACCATCCTCTTTCCAAGTATTGCAACCAGTGGCAATACACACACACCAATCATGATCGTTGTCTTCGTCTTTTGTGGGCCCTTGATTGGAACAATAAAGTTATGTTATGTTATCGTCTCTATTTGTGTAATCTCTGTATCACCATTTTGTTTTGGACCTAGGATTTTCTGGATTATCCCTTTGGCTTGTTGCTTCGATATGAAGAACTCCCCTGTCCACAGTTCACCGAACCGTTAAATACTAATGACAAGCATCAACGGAGCTTTGCCAAATTTTAAACTATGGGAATGTACAGGGGCGGATTCAAGGGGGTGGCGCCCCCCTAAAATTGGAAAAAATATGATTTATTTGCGTAAAATCGTGATTTTTCACCCGAAATACCAAAAAAATGGTCGCGCCTCCCTCCGCTCGGCGCGATTTTTTCTAAGTGCGGCCCCCCCCCCCCAACTTGAAATCCTGGATCCGCCCCTGATGTATTAGATATGTTTCGAAACATTATCCTTTTTGACGTTTCGGTTTTGTTTCTCAGTTTTGTTTCGTTTCATTTCGATTTCCATTTCGCTTCGTTTCGTTTCGTTGCGTTTCGTTCCTGTTTCGTTTCTTGTTTTAGAGTGACCCTGTAAGAGCATGGTCGTCTAGGTCTTCGATTGAAAAAAGGGAAACTACTCAACTTGACAATTTACTTATTCCGGTTATAACAAATAGTTCTAAAATAAAGATAGTAGAAACAGTATAATAAATAAACTAACTACGTATAATAAACTATGAAATGATAATTTTGTAATTCAGAGTTTGTAATTTATCCATCAGAAACATGATTGCATAAAAATCAAGAAAAAAATTCTCGTTAAAAAATTGCTACGCAATCCTTTTGCTTGTGATAAGTCAACATGGTGAGGACCTATATTGCCATGTGCTCATAATATTTTCTTCATAAGTTCCATTTTATTGTTATTTCGCTTGTAAAATAAAGAATTTCATTAACATTTACGATAAATCATTCCGATAAATCATTCGTATTACATAATGAATTGAATCTGTTTAAGGATAAGAAGTCAAATGGGTGATGATGATGTAAACTAAACTAAAAAAAAAAACTTAGTCACAAAACTGACGAATTTCTTGATGCACACGGACCGTTGCCGCTGGTAATCATTGTTCGAAATGCCCAAACCTACATATATATTTCTGTTATGCATGTTAGGAACAATTAATTTATATCCAGCTCACCTCATCTCGACATGCCGGGAATTAACCCTCCCCCTTTTTGTAACCCGATAAGTGATCGATATATATGTTTCTGTTTCGGCCTGGTAATGGCCATAGTCATCTAGCTGATTATAATGCCATGACTTTGGTGCGCGTACGGAACCAATCCCCCCTCCCCCGAAAAAATGTAAGAATTTAATTAAGCTTTGTCGGAGGCTTTGAAGGCCTCGACTGACGGCGCTGTTGCTACCCCAGGTAGGGATGTCGAGCAAATAAAAAAATTAAAAAAATCAAGCATGTGTTGTATATCACGAGAAAGGTATTTTTATTAGAAACAGAATGATGTAATTATTTTTTCAATGCTTGGAGTCATTCAAAAGTTACAGCTCTTTGAGTAGGACCACCGTCAGCAAAAGTGTCTGTCAAAATCTGCCGTTTTTTTTTATTTTTTAGGTGGTCTTTCAAAAATTAAGAATGTCACTAGAAAACATACACTTAACTATGATTTCATAAGTATTTTGGCTTATGCTTCCGTCAAAGTTGCATCAGGCAGACAAGTTTTGTAATCAGTTGATTTAATCGGTTTATTTTTAGCGAAGGTTTTGTTTCTTTTTGCTAATCGAGGTCACTTGCAAGCGTTAAAAGTACGTGATTTAAAACTTTTATGTCCGAGTCAATTGCGCGATTTAAAAGACCGGAAAATCAAAGTCATAATTTAAATTAAAAAAATATATCGGTGAGGAAATGAGAATGTTGCGGAAATATCAACTCGGCGTCTGGCTATCAATACGGAATTAGTTATCGCAAAGATTCGCTTAGGACTATTAACATTTTGTTGTTTTTTAATTATACTGAGATGGTTAAATTCTTTTAAAAATATGGTCCTGGGAGGTCCCATTCAATCTGAAGTAAATTATTCGTTACTAAACATTAGTGATTTTAAATTACGATGAAAGCAATTAAATTAGCAATAAATTACACGGAAAAATATATCATCCCCTTGAAGGACCTCAAATGATTACAAAAGGGCATCGTTTTCAAATATTTTAATGAAAATAACGTGATCCGAGCTAAATTTGCAGCAGCCATGTGATGCGTTTCTCTCAAGATGGCGTCGATTTTTCAGTCAGAAGCAAACAAACAACAAGAAATAAATCGTTCGTAAAGAAATATTATGCAGAGAAATATGAATTTTTTAATATTGTTTGTAAGATTGATATTATTGGATTTAATCATTCTAGTTTTTTGCCTTTCTAATAAATTCTGGGCTGTTTTAACGCAGTTTGTAACATCAAAGGTTAACATGGTGACAGATAGGCGAGTGCCCAGCTGACGATACCTTTAACATCCCTACCCCAGGAGGGAGGGTGTAGCATCGTAAGACTTACGTTTATACCGAAATACAATGCATATGTAATATACTGATGCATAAAGGAACATCAGAATATTTTTGCTTCCAAAATGTCCGTTAATCGGGTGAAAAAAACTCATTGCCACCACAATGTTTCGTAATCATTTTCCATGTTTTTTACATGTAAAGGCCGGACGTGCGATCTGATTGGTCGAATTGACCGATCAAATCGCATGTAGGAATTGCGTAGCTCTGGCATGTAAGCCACATGGAAGATGATTACGAAACCTGCAAGTTCTGTTAAAAATTGCTTCAAAGTTGCAGATGGATAAAGATTATGACAAAAAGGAAGAGGAATATAAAAAATATATTTATTATGCTTCAAAGGGGTACCAACATTATGGCAAATCGGGCCAAGACACCAATGCAAAACTATTTTGAAAAAGTGTTGTATGAAAATTTGAGATTCCTCCCTTGTGGTTTTTAGAGTAGTCGAGGGGGAACAAAAAATCGTAACAAGCCCCTCTGATTACCACATATAATAAAGCTTTTAATGATATTGCAAGAATTCCGTTTTCATTTTGGGGCAAAATTTGAATCGTTGAAAAACTATGCCCATCACAAAAATGAATTGTTTCGATTGTGATACCGGTAAAGACTTGATTGGTCCAGAACCAGCATAAACTTAAAATCCGTGAAATGTATACGTCTTTACCACGTATGCGTCGATAGAAAAGACATGACATCACATGCTTGCTTCCAGAGTACATTTCTGATTTGAAATATAGAATCCATTTGTCAAAATACTCTAGAATACTTCAAAGATTTTTTAAATAATTAAGTACAAACTTTTTAATTTTTATTGCTTATGGGGCTGCAGTAGTCGTGATATGGTAGTTGGATTTACAAATACCTGTGCAATCTGTGCTATTATCACCACAAGAGTTGTGAGTTCGAACCCTGTTCGATAAAACATTATGTGAACAAGTTTTTAGTGACTAAGTACTCCGGTTTCCTCCACCAATAAAATTGATCGTCAGAGTGGGATTCAAACTTACAGATCCGGAATTTGAATTTGGATATCTGTTTAAAATGTTTTGAAAAAATAGGACCTTCCTAACCCTGGCCCTCTCCTTAGTATGATACTCAAATTTATATTACAGACGTCGAAGCGGCGTAATAATGGACGCAGCAAGAAGGGTAGAGGTCACACTAAACATGTAAGATGTACTAACTGTGCCCGCTGTGTTCCTAAGGATAAAGCCATCAAGAAGTTTGTCATCAGGAATATCGTAGAAGCTGCTGCTGTAAGAGATATCTCTGATGCCAGTGTATATGACGGTGAGTGTCATGACGTATACTTTCTTTTATCCAACATCTGGTACATGTAATGTTTACCTAGTGCCTGTTAATGTTGATGTTTCAAGAAGTTGTCAAGTCAACCCAATATTAGTATGTAATAACAGAACTTTTAGCCCACTTCCTATAGATCACATAGGCCAAAAAGCAAATATGTGTGTTTACGGTCACGTGTCAAAAAAATCTAGGGTCGGTCGGCATTTAAAAAAAAAAAAATTTTGCTATCGGCAAAACCGGAAATAGTCGTTCCCGGTTCCGAAATCTGATTCCAGTATTTCATTTTCGAAATTTCCGGTAAACCGTCATTTGTTGAAGCTGTTTTATGATGAGTTACGCAGTTTTTCTACCTTCTTTGCTCTCAGTTTCGACAAAAAGCTAGCGGTTGAATAAATAAAGCATTGCTGCTGCTTAAACAACAAAAATGGTTATCTGAAGTCTGTGTAAAAATTGATAGGGTCGAATAATTGCTGATAAAAAAGGTTAGGGCGGCGGCTGAAAAATAGGGTTGGTCGGTGACCGTAAACACACATTTTTTTTTTTTGCCATATAGCTTTCTCTGCAGTTGAATGATGTACAGGGAGACCTGCTTTTGCATAAAAAAAAAAACCCTTTAATTATAATTTTTGTTTTGTGGAAGAAAATTAATTTGTAGGGGTGCGATTTTATTATCCTTGATTGGCTTGTATTGGTTGGTTGATTGGTCAACGCCAACTTTAACTGTATCTCGGCTCTATCGTGGCGTGAACAAATTTCTAAATTGATTCTTTAACTAGAAGACATCTAGAAATAAGACCTATTTGTTTATAAAAACAATAAAGTTATAGTATGTACAGGTAATGTCGTGAACTGTGTTGAGTACACTAATTATTGTAGTAATTAGTATGGTATTATTACCTCTTGTGTTTGTTTTTATTAATACCTCTAGATCCATTCATTTATACAAGATAGTATTTTTTGATACATAGAAATCCTCAACAGTTGTAAACTTTATGTAATTAGGATTGATTCCATGATATTACATACGATTCATCATCCAGTGATATTGTACATTACAAAACTGTTTATTATCCTTGATTGGAAATTGATTGTTTCTATGCATGATCAACAAAGTCAAACCCTATACTTGAAGTATATACCTAGTTCTGCTCTTAATTCTACATTTTAATGTTTGTAGTGTATGCTCTGCCCAAGCTATATGCCAAGCTGTTGTACTGTGTGTCTTGTGCTATTCACTCTAAAGTAGTGAGAAACAGGTCCAGAGAGGCTCGCAAGGACAGATCACCCCCACTACGATTTAGACCAAGAATGGTAAGATTACTAAGAGACCTGCCTACCCCTATGCTTTTGGCTTGATGTTTCTACGTTTTTAACAGACATATTGTTTAATATTACACTATTTCAAAGTTGGAAAACGCTTTTTTATGGCTGACCATAATTCTTAACATTATCATAGAAACAAGCGTTACATCAGCCAATAAATACAACATTTATGAGGAACATAAACTATTTCTGACTTCCGTAATACAGAAAATACACAACCCACAGAGTACTCCCAGACACAACTATGGTTGTAAAGCTGAAATATGAAAATAATGAACAAGTCTTGACATTTTCCCCCCTTATTTCATTAATAAAAATCAGTATGTCAATGATATTCATTCACCAGGACAGTCGAGAAATATCTAGAAAATCATGTTATATTATCAACTGCATTATCTCTGTGATGGAAGTACGTTTTTTGTTAAATTGAATACTGGGGATAAATGAAAAACACACTGCTTTTTGACCCAAAAGGGGGTTGAGTGAAGGTTTAAATTTGAACTTTTAAATTTTCATCCAATTTTAGTGCAGTTTTGCAAAGTGTTCACCTTTATGATTTATTGCTGGGCCATAAATAAATGTTTACTATTTTATTTCAAAAAGGGGCCAAAATTCCAAAATTTTGCATATTTGAAAGGTTATGTGAACTTTTGCCATCAATGCTTAACAATAAAGTGAAGATTATTTGCAAGAAAGTAGCGACTTGCAAAATGAAACAAGGCAACTTTTATTTCACTTTGTAGTTGTATATCCTGCCCCAAGTTTTCATAGTAGACTGAAAGTGATGTGTGTGCTGTAGTGCATTGATTGATCACACTCTTGATACTCTCCACTTGTTACCATGGGTCAATTGAAACATTTTCATCTGTTTTGGATGTGTCTGATTACTGATCTGACATTTAAACCTTGCGACTGCAGTATAAAAGTACAAAAATCTTTTTGTAGGTAGCTCATTTTTCGGGCGACCTGAAATTTTTAACTGGCCACCAAAATTTTGAAATNGTTGCCAAATTTTCATATCTGGAGGCCAGTGGGCCACTTGTGACATCAAAAACTTCTTCAGTCAAAATGTACAAATTACAAAATTAGTCCTTACAAGAACCTGACATCCATATTATGTAATACTTTAAGATTAATGAGAGATTTATTTTTGCAGGATGGTGGTGCACCTAGACCAGGAGGAGCTGGAGCTGGTGCTGGTGGTGGTGGTGGTGGTGGTGGTGGTGGCGGCGGCGGCGGTGGAGGAGGAGGAGGCGCTCCACAGAGGACATAAATTATAATAAACTTTCACACAGTGTTTATCTTGTTATCTTAATACAACTGTCCAGTCTTAACAAGATGGAACCTGTTAATGTTATCATGGGTTTCATTTATGGTGTTTAATGCCACTTTCAACAATATTTCAGAATATCACATTGACATAGTTGAGGGGGGTGGGGGTTTTCTCTTTCTTGAAATCAAATCTGTTCAAATGACAAACTGTTGGTAATTAACAATATAGACCATTGTACAGTCAAACCTGTCTTATGTGACCTTTCAAGGGAATAGTGAAATATGGTCATATAAGACAGGTGGTCGCTTAATACAGGTTTAATTGAAATGAAATGCACTGTAAAGGGAAATAAAAATTAAGGTCACATAATACAAGTTACTGCTTAATAGAGGTGGTCACTAACACAGGTTTCCCTGTATATGAAAACAGACTTTAAACAGTGATTCACATTGTCAACAATTCTATCAATATCAACAACAAAAAAGGACCTCTACATGTGAAGTTGAAAATCCAGGTCCTGGCTTGGGACAATCACTTAAATGTAGCAGGTTAAACTGGTGAATAGGACCCCAAACCTTACCCTCTTTATTAATTTGAGTTAGCAAACGGTTGTTTAATGCTAACTCATTTTTTCAGCTGTACCGTGGCGAGAACAAGTTACTTTTCGATGTGATGATGGTGACGTCTTTGTACTAATACTAGACCAACACATTTAGTTGGATTTGATTTGATTTTGATTTTTGGCATTTTAATGCCACTTTCAACAGGGTTCCCACGCATCCGGAAAAATGGGAAATACCCTGGAATTTCGTTATTCACATTCCCGGTCGGGAAATGTCTTTGAAAATTAAAAAAAAATGTCAAAATCCGGGATTTACCCTGGAAATCTTTATTGAAAGCGTAATTTTTTAACCACCTTAAGTTTTGATGCAATTTGTCAATTTCGAGTTACTTCCCTTGGTCCGATAGTCAATTTGTCCCAATAATAATAAAAGTGTCTACAATAGGCCCAAAAAAGGGATGAAAGGCATAGGGGCGAATTGATAATCTGAATCTGCAATGTGTTTGTAGAAGTAGTGCAGGTCAATGTTGCATGAATTAGTTCCGATGATTGCGATCAATATTCAATCACAAGTGTGAAGAAATCCATGATAATAACAAAATACTTGTTCAAGCGGCAAATAACGAACAAGAAAACTGGAAAAACCCTGGGATTTCATATCTGGAAAAGAGTGGGAACCCTGTTTCAACAATATTTCAGCTATATCATGGCGACCAGTTTTGGTGGTGGAGAGAACCACCGACCATGGGCAAGCAACTGGTAAACTTCATCACTTGCGAATCGAGTGCACCCTTTTTTGTAATTTACAAAGCCGGGCACGAACCCACGCCGTATTGGTGATGGGCTTGTATGAGTTGTTAGATCCAGCAACCTAACTCGTTGAACCATCCGGGCCCCTGGCTTTTTGGATGATTGCGCTATAATGAAAAAAATATATATATGTGAAAACTTTATATGGAGCTGTAGAGATTACAAAGTACACATCGAAAAATGTTTGCAAAGTTTGGAATTGAAGTAGATGCCTCTACATAGGAAAAAAATATTACTCGCTGGAAAAAGTAATGGCTACAATGTACATTTTTGTAATATGAGGCTTTTGTACTGTTGATTAAGATGGACCTTTTAAGTATAAAGAAAAAATTAAGTACTCTCATGCTGTTTTGAATTGACAAATGGATGTAAGATTACCGACCAAATAATCTCAGAAACACAAATCTACATCTATATTATACAATGAATGCTCCCTCAATTGTGACGATTATGTAAATGTCGCCTGTTCGTCCTTTTTCACTTTGTGAATGTAACTTGGGACTCCTCTGAGGCTGTTGGTCAGATAGCTTTCATATTTACTAGGATGATTGGTTATGATGTGTATTATTTGGTGGGGCATATCCTTTGGACACGATGCATTTTTGTCAAAAAATTAGGGTAATTACGGTATAGTTTTGGTTGATTTATTGATTTTTGGTGAACACACTTTCAGCTATATCATGGTGACCAGTTTTAGTGGTGGAAAAAGTCGCAGAACCACCGACCATGGTCAAGCAACTGGTAAGCTTTATCACATGTGGCTGTGAGTTGAGTCCACCCTTTTTAGCTCGCCTTGCCAAAGGCTGAATGTGAGCTTTTGCCATCGCTTGGTGTCCGTCGTCCGTTTTTAACTTTTCACATTTTCATCTTCTCTGAAACCCCTCGGCCAAATGAACTGAAACTTGGTAGGAAGCATCTATGGAAGGTCCTTTATTAAGATTGCTCATTTTGTCCCGATCCATTAACAAATATTGCCGCCACAGGCAATTCTTGTTTCTGATTGGCTGATTTTCAAAAATCTTCTCTGAAACTGCTTGGCCAAATGAACCGAAACGTGGTAGGAAGCATCTATGGCAGGTCCTCTATAAAGATTGCTCATTTCGTCCCGATCCGTTAACAAACATGGCCTCCACAGGCCATTCTTGTTTCTGATTGGTTGATTTCTAAAAAATCTTTTTCTCTGAAATCGCTTGGCCAAATCAATCGAAACTTGGTAGGGAGCATCCTTGGAAGGTTCTGTACAAAGATTGCTCATTTCGTCCCGATTCATTTACAAACATGGCCACCACAGGCAATTCTTGTTTCTGATTGGTCGATTTCTTAAAAAAAAATATTTTGAAACCCCTAGGCCAAATGTACCGAAACTTGATAGGAAGCATCCTTGGAAGGTCCTCTACAAAGAGTGCACATTTTGTTATGATCCATTATCAAAAATGGCCACCGCAGGCAATTCTTGTTTCTGATTGGCCGATTTTTAAATATTTTCTCTTTAAACGCTTGGCCAAAAGTACCAAAACTTGGTAGGAAGTATCTATGGCAGGTCCTCTATAAAGATGCTGATTTCGTCCCGATCCGTTTACAAACATGGCCGCCATAGGCAATTCTTGTTTCTGATTGGTTGATTTCTAAAAAAAAAAAATTCTCTGAAACCGCTTGGCCAAATGAATCGAAACTTGGTATGGAGCATTCTTGGAATGTCCTGTATAAAGATTGCTCAATTTGTCCCGATTAATTAACAAACATGGGCGCCACAGGCAATTCTTGTTTCTGATTAGCCGATTTTTAAATGTCTTCTCTTTAACCGCTAGGCCAAATGAACCGAAACTTGGTAGGCAGCATCCTTGGAAGGCCCTCTACAAGAAGTGCACGTTTTGTTATGATCCAATACCAAACATGGCCGCCACAGGCAATTCTTGTTTCTGATTGGCCAATTTTTAAATATCTTCTCTGAAACCGCTTGGCCAAATGAACAGAAACTTGTTAGGAAGCATCTATGACAGGTCCTCGATAAAATTGCTGATTTCATCCCGATCCGTTTACAAACATGGCCGCCACAGGCAATTCTTATTTCTGATTGGCCGATTTATAAAAATCTTCTCCTCTGAAACCACTTGGCCAAATGAACCGAATCTTGGTAGGAAGCATCTATGGAATGTCCTTTATGAAGATTGCTCATTTCGTCCCGATCGGTTAGCAAACATGGCCACCACATGCAATTTCTAAACAATCTTCTATGAAACTGCTTAGCCATGTGAACCGAAGCTTGGTAGGAAGCATCTACATATATGGAAGGTTCTGTATTAAGTTTCCTCAAAGCAGAATGAAAGGTGAGCGACACAGGCTCAGCCCGCTGAGCCTCTAGTTTGTAGTAATTTACAAAGCCGGGCACGAACCCACGCCATATTGGTGATAGGCTTGTATGAGTTGTTAGGTAATCCAACTACCTAACTCATTGAGCCACCCAGGCCCTGTATAGTTTTGGAGCTGGATAATCAAATCGTTTCTTGCAGTCTTGTAGTGTAAATAAACTTAACTAAATACTGCCCAGATTAAAATATGTGGGGGGGGGGTACATGCTGTCGTGTAGTTTCCTTGAATTGGTTGTGTCGAGACGTTTTAGTACTACGTCGACAGAACTCCACTATCTCTTACGATTTCTGAGATCAGCTTTGCTCATCTTTATGAGTCAATACAGAAAGTACTATTCTGTCGTGGACAGGGGATAAGCGGGGATTAAAATCAGAAACTTTGCATATTTGGAAGATAAACAATTTATATATTTTTTACATATTTTTATCCATTGAATTGATTGTGATAATTGCTTCAGGTATTACTAAGAAAAAATTCGTCTATCGCAGATATGGTTTTCGAGTTAAACTTCATTGCAGTAAAACTGGCACAGGAAGAAACCTCCTCTATCAATTATGGTTTTCGAGTTACATGACAGTAATTGGTGCAAGAGGAAGCCTTTGTGTAATTGCTGCCCACGGCGTAATCCTGTATTTCCACTGAATTCCTTTCTGTAGTATTGCATCCGATTTGTTGTAGCTCTGACTGTTTCATAGATATGCAAAGGTGACCGACGCCCAAAAGAAAGAATTTTATTTCAGTTTGATGACGACTGGTTTTTTTTGTCTGTCGATTTTGTATGAAATTTTCTCCATGCGTTTTTCAAACAGATTTGACCTAGCTCTAACAGTTTCAGAGATAAAAGATGACAAACGGCTAAAAGATACTTATATGTAACACCCAAAAATGAGAACTTTTTCCACTTGAATTTTGATTTGTATACAATGTAGTTTTTTTCATTGAATGCCTTTGAAAAATTCCTGTTTGGTGTATACCCACAGATTTGTTGTAACTCTTGTCGTTTGATAGGTGAGGGTCCAAAGGTGATCGACCCAATAAAACCAAGAATTTTAATTTCAAGTCCGATTTTGATGGGTTTTCCTTAGATTCTTTATACAATTTCATGTCTGCATTTTAAGCAGATTTGGCCTAACTCTTGGTTTCAAAGGGTTCAAAGTGGCTTGAAAGAGACCAACACACAAAATAAATAACTTGTTTACTTTAAGTCCGATTTGTATGCAATTTTCCCATTTAATTCCTTTGGAAAATTCCACGCTGTTGTCAGAGACAAAGACACGAGGGAATCAAAAGTAACAAATATCCAGAATTTTGATTTTGTTTTTATTTTAGAGTCTGTTTAAATGTGCTTCCATTAATTTCGGTATGAAATTCCTTCATGCAGGTTTGAAACATATTCGACCATGTAATGACCTTTGCTGGACAATAATTTCTCTGGGTAAAAGGTGTAGTCACTCTTGTGCTATTATTTAGTACTGTAATGTACTTTTCTGCATTATATTTTAGCAAAGGCTCAATGAGTTAGGTGGATTACCTAACAACTCGTATAAGCCTATCACCAATACGGCAGGCTCAATGAGTTAGGTGGATTACCTAAC
>MJUT01056352.1:869916-886647 GCA_002080005.1 Gigantidas platifrons
GTTAGGTGGATTACCTAACAACTCGTATAAGTCTATCACCAATACGGCAGGCTCAATGAGTTAGGTGGATTACCTAACAACTCGTATAAGCCTACCACCAATACGGCGTGGGTTCGCGACATATTTTGTAAATTACAAAACAGGGTGCACTCGACTCGCAGTGATAAAGTTT
Source organism: Gigantidas platifrons (assembly GCA_002080005.1). Classification (NCBI taxonomy): domain Eukaryota; kingdom Metazoa; phylum Mollusca; class Bivalvia; order Mytilida; family Modiolidae; genus Gigantidas; species Gigantidas platifrons. The sequence goes on from MJUT01056352.1 coordinate 870,089, forward strand.
ACCAGTTGCTTGCCCATAGTCGGTGGTTCTATCCTATCCAGCTTCTTCCACCATCAAATTGGTCGCCATGATATAGCTGAAATATTGCTCTAAGTGGTGTTAAACACAATAAATCAATCATATACTTTAACATAGACCAAATGAAATAATAATCTGGTTACAGACAGACTAGGCTATCCATCACGTGGATCGTTAATATCATACCAATATCTCTTCATTTTTGTATGCAAAGATTGTAAAGTTTCACCATTATAATTCAACAACAATAAACAAATGACAATTTCATTTAGAAAAGAAGATTTTTAAAGTTTCAGCCAATCAGAAACAAGGTAGACATGGTATTTTAAAGATCAATACAAAATGAGGAATGTTTCTAGAGGAGCTCACATATATTATTTTGACCAATTAACAAATCATTTGAACATGTAGTTTCAGAGTAGTCTATTAAAGTTTCAGCCATTCGGAGAAAAGAAATACCCATGGGACCATGATCACGGTGTATAACCTACGTCAAAATCACGTGGTTTTGACGGATAAGGAACATCCAAAAGGTAGCAAAAACGTCCACTTCACGTTACATAACACCAACGTTCTCGGTCAATTCTTGCTCAAATTCTATAAAGTTATGTGCACGTACACCAGAAGAACTTGTGGAATTAAGCAATATATACCCCTTTCCATAATTCTCCTTATATTTTTCAAACACTTCGAAAAAATGCTATGATTTTCGTTGGTAAGGAACACTTAAAATTGACTCGGCGGAGACAAATGCTTCTTGCACGATGCCCTACAAGTTAAACACAAGCAAAGTGTTTTCGTTGCAGAACAAACTGATATTTCCGTCAAATTTGTAGACAGTATACTAACATTTGCACAGGTTCATGTCATTGAACAAAAATTCAAAATGGGTAAGGTACACATAAGTTTTCAAACCGGGTAAGGTAAACATCAATTCTCATATTTCTGCATTGCACCTCCGCAAATAATAAAAATGGCTTTTATAATTCGTCTCAACGTCTCAGATTTTAGTATTTTTTCGTCTTTATTATTTTATCTTGCATTCACTGTATAGCAAATATAAGTGATGTTAGGTCAATGGTATAATAACTTTTATTATACTTTATGCAAATTTCTTACATTATCCATTCATTTCATTGGACAAGCGGCATTTGTTAATTTTCACTAACCTTTCATAAGCCCCGCCCATCCCTAGCAACATGTGATAATATTAGCAACGGGTGTTAATGCCTAAAATTAACACCCGCTGAGCCCGAAGTTTGCCGATCCAGACAAATTAACACCCGCTTCGGCCGAGGTTTACCGATTCTTATTTCCACATCATTTCGGTTATCACCAGACGACAACAAACCGTCAAGCGCTCGTTATGGCGTTTGTTGACATATCTCTGAATTAATGAAATAAATTGAAGCGTGCACGAAGTCAAATGACGCCTGATCTTTACGTTTTAAGCTGGACGTCTTCATATGACATCATGTTGTTAATGTTCCAAATTCGTCAACAACATTTCGCGAAATTTTAATTCATGCGATTTTTAGAAAATGAATATGCAAGAATGATATATTTTAATTACAATATTGAATTTAAGAATTTTAAGTATTGAACGGTATTAAAATTTAATGCCAAACATTTCAAACAACTGCACTGTAAATTTTAAATTTTTTTTCAAAATGAGAAAGAATACATTGGCTTGAAAATTATTTATGCAATAGTTAGAATATAGAAGCAAACATGTGATAATATTTATCAAAATATACTATTAGCATTTTACATTAATTGTTATAAACATTTTGTTATTATCTTGCTAAATTTGATGTTTTGTTGTTGTTAATGTAAGTAAACTATCTTAATTTATGACTTTATTTTTTTAACAATTGTCCCAATAACATAATGCACACTTGAATTATTAGGCATTCAGTATAATAAAAAACATACTGCCCTTGGATGAAGGTGTTAGCGGGTGATTAACACACTCTGTGAAAAAATTATCACCCTCGACTTCGTCTCGGGTGATAATTTTTTCCCTCGTGTGTTAATCTACCCTAACACCTTCATCCAAGGGCAGTATGTTTATATTAAAATACGACATTGACAACACATGTAACGTTCTTGTGTATTAGCTCACAACGTGTCGAGTAGTATAATACGCCCTTTCATATAACGTATTTGCAGTTTTATATAATCTATCAGTATATTGTCCTTTTTTATTAGTTCACCTGGACCAAAGGTCCAGGTGAACTATTGCCATCACTTGGCGTCCGTCGTCTGCTGTCTGTCGTCTGTAAACTTTTCACATTTCAAGCTTCGTCTCCGAAACCACTGGGCCAATTGGAACCAAACTTAGCAGGAATGTTCCTTGGATGGTCCTCTACAAAGTTTCTATTTATCGTTCCAGTCTAATATTCAACATGGCTGCAAGGGCCAATAATATGCTCTGGTTGGCTGAAAATTCAAAGATCTTCTCTGAAACTAATGAACTGACTGAACCCAAACTGTAAATGAACGATCACTGGAATGTCCTTTACCAAGTTTCTGTTTGTTATGCCGATCGGAAATCAATTTTTTTTTCAGAACAGAAAGCATTATGTCATTTAATGGCCATAAACAACTATAATTTTTTTCAGCACATACCAAAATAAAATTAAAACTTTTTTTTAATCTTTCTGGAAATATAATTTGTTTAATTTTCACAAGAAAACATATTTAAAGCAAATCCCTTAATAAAAATAATTGAAGTACAAATTCCTGTCATTCCCCAGAAAATAAAATGGTTGTTGCATTAAAGACTAACATGACAAAAATGTATTGCTATAGTTATACATATGTACATTATTATGCTCTAAATCAATCCAAAAGTCTTCCAAAAGATCTAGACAACACAAGAGCAATGTGGTTCGAATAATATTTCTTGATTGTGGATTCATTTCGGTCTTTGGTCTTTGTGTTCGGTAGTTTTGTTATTACTCTTATTTGCAGTATATACAGTGAAAAGATTGTGCATGAAGAATTTATGAAGCATTACACTCTCAACTTGATACCGTAAGTACTATATATAATCCATGGTCAAACGATCAGTAAATCAGTTTCAGTGGTTTGGATGAAAATAAATAAGACAAGCTTCATATACATTTTATTGAAAACAACTTTCTTCTTGAAAGCATATAACAAGAAAATAAAAGAAAAAGCATTTAAGAATATGGATATATAAATCTTATAAAATCTCTTCAATCAATACTGATTTTCTGAATCAAAAATATAAAAACAATACAAGTATCAAAAACAATCTTCAACGTACAATTTAAAAGAAGTCATATTGAATACTAAAAAATAAAGTTCTATCTTGAAAGCTAATCACTTGGGAGTATGGATCTGTTTGGTGTCTGGATAAGAATGAAAAACACACGACTTTCCACATTCTTTACACACGTGTCTTTTTTCACGTGTATGTTTCCCCATGTGGTCTCGTAGCCCACCCTGAGTTTCTGAAGTAAAGCCACACTCATCACATTTCAATTTAAGATTTTGCTGTTCTCGTCTCTTGTGTCTATTAAGATCTGATAGTATAGCAAAACCTTTCCCACGCGTGGAGCAAATATAAGTTTTTGTTTCTTTGTGCAGATGGCACCGATGTCTTTGCAAATGGGATTTGGATTTAAACGATTTTGCACAGCAAATATATCTGGCTCTTGCAGTCGTCTGGCCATTTGGGACTGGGTGCTTTCGTGACTCGTGGTCGGTCAAACTTTGTTTCTCGGTGAATTGTTCACCACAGCCTGAACACAGATACATTGCTACAAAGTAAAAAAAAAACCCTCGCAGATAAAAAAATGAATAAAAAGGACAACATACCGATAGATTATATAAAACTGCAAATACGTTATACAGGGCGTAGCTACCCCAAAATGAAGTGTACTCAAATCTGTTTAAGAGTCTGGCGGAGGGTCACGAAGTGACACCCCCACCTCGCAGAGGTGGCCTTACGGCAGGGGGTTTGGGCAGAAGCTCTGGGGTAAATGGTGCAAAATCTTGCATTCTCGCAATTTCCTGGCACTAAAAATGATCCCACGGAAACCCAATTTTCATGAGCAACACGCCAACTTTTGAACATAAATTTTGAGAAATAAAATATTAAGTAGAGCAAACAAATATGTAGTTCACTTAGAAATTTTATCTTGTCAAATGTGTAGTGGGTTAAGCTTGATTTGGAATCAAATACAATTAACATATGGTGCAAGGATAGTTTTTACATATCATTTTTGAGAAAATACATAAATAAATTGAAGCACATTTCTCAATGTTTTTATTTCGGAAGTAATTAAAAAAAATTGGTAGTCTTTATTTCAACTCAATTGTCAAAGTTAATCCTGACAAATCAAGGACCATTTCCTTTCCATTCTTTTACTAAAGATGTCCAAAACCGTGTCTGTTGAGATTTGCTTTTCACGGTATATGTTCAATCGACCAAACCCTGACAAACGATTGGTTGTAATTGTATTTCTCAAGTAGGTCTTCACTCTTCTCATGGTACTGAAAGACCGTTCCGCCGTTGCCGTCGAGACCGGCATACATGCAAATATGTTAAGTATATTGAAGATTCCTGGATACAGATCCTTGTTTACAACATTTAATGTTTCCTGTAAGTTTTTAGGAATGTCATCGATATCTCCAGTCCATTTTGTTAACCACCTCTGTATTTCTGATGGAGATTCTTCTATGGTAACATGGGCATCATTTGCACATGCATCAAAGATTTCATCTCCAATTACAGCTAGAGTAAGTTGGGCAATATCTTGTGGGATGTTTGTATTTGTTTGAATTTTTGATTTAGTTTATTAATTTAGTTTTATTCTACCTTATGTCCTAGATTTACCATGTTTTCATTTTTGTCAACATTTCCGATGTGTACGCAACTGCGTTTTTTGCGTACGGGTTGCTACGCGCCTGCTTATATGAAAGGGCGTATGCTACTCGACATGTTGTAAGCTAATACACAAGAACGTTACATGTGCTGTCAATGTTCTAATACACAAGAACGTTACATGTGCTGTCAATGTTCTAATACACAAGAACGTTACATGTGCTGTCAATGTTCTATTTTAAAAGTTATTATGCCATTGACCTAATATCACTTATGTTTCCTATACAGTGATTGCAAGATAAAATAATAAAGACGAAAAAATCCTAAAATCTGAGACGTTGAGACGAATTATAAAAGCCATTTTTATAATTTGCGGAGATCTGGGACTATTATACTGAATAATAGTATGTTTTGGTGTAAAATTTGTTAAAATCTATCCAGAAATGACTTCACAATAATTTTTTGAAAAAATATGGTTTTGGTTGATTATATAGGGACTTTTTTGACATTCCCCAATACTTTTGACAGATGACTGTATACATAAGTATGCAGTGTAAACAAATTCTAAATTTTGATTATCTCAAAACAACTAGGGGCCCGGGTGGCTCAATGAGTTAGTCGCTGGATCTAACAACTCATACAAGCCTATCACCAATACGGCGTGGGTTCGCGCCCGGCTTTGTAAATTACAAAAAAGGGTGCACTCGACTCGAAACCGCAAGTGATAAAGTTTACCAGTTGCTTGCCATGGTCGGTGGTTCTCTCCGGGTACTCCGGCTTCCTCCACCACTGAAACTGGTTGCCATGATATAGCTGAAATATTGTTGAAAGTGGCATTAAACACCAAAAATCAAATCAAATCAAATCAAAACAACTATCTGCTGTTGGGGAAGTTATAGCCCCTTCTAAAAGATAAATGGTTGTCAACTTACACTACAGATCCATGATCTAAGTACTGATAATATAAACTTGACTTGATGATCCTTCATTCCATGAGAGTCAGCCTATATACCAATTTTAAAACACTAAGAACATTTGCATAACAATTTCAGAGAAGTAAAAAATTTCAATGGACATAATCTCTCAAGCATATGAATATCACTTACAGCCACGATATAACTGAAATATTGTTGAAAGTGGCATTAAACACCATAATCCTAACCCTGAATATCACTTGAAACTAGAAGTATCTAACAATATACTAGTATGGTCTCTCATTTCACCAAAAGAAATGGTGACTAAGGGATACCTAAAACATACCATTAAGTTGAAGGTGACATTTGTACTATATTAATTGAGTTTTGACTTTTGACTAAGGCTGTAGATAATAATACTCATTATTCTCTTTTATTTTTATTTTTTACATATTTTTTCTCTTGACATGAATTTATTTATCTCTATGAGATTCTATATACAATGTACAAGGTGATCTGAATGGAAACTTTTGCCTGGTATGACTTCTAAGTCAAATATGTTGTCATGAATGGAAATGAATGAATGAATGCTGTATTACTCCCATGCCAACAAATTCAACTACATTTCAGGCCCTTCACCGCCAGGTACAAGCTGAAAAAGAAATCATAAACAAGATTAAATGATGAAAATGGGACGAAAATCTAACTACAGTCAATTTGACAGAATTTCTGCATGAATATGTGTTTTGGATCAATTTTCTGATTAATACCAAAACCAATGGTTGATACACCAGTATTCAGAAGGATTTGGATTTGGATTTTATTGTGTTTAAAGCCACTTTCAGCAATATTTCAGCTATATCATGGTGACTAGTTTTAGTGGTGGAAGAAACCGGAGTACCCTGAGAGAACCACCGACGGTGACCATGGGCAAGCAACTGGTAAACTTTATCACTTGCGGCTGCAAATCGAGTGCACCCTTTTTGTAATTTACAAAGCTGTGCGCAAACCCACGTCGTATTGGTCATAGGCTTGTAACTAAGAGTTGTTAGGTAATCCAACTACCTAACTCATTGAGCCACCCTGGCCCTCAGTATTCAGAGGGAAACCAGATATTCCTAATATATTATATATACATCAAAGAAATGGTGAGGACAGATTTATTTTTACATAACCTGGCTAATGGGATATCTAGTGGCTGATTAAGGCCATACGAGAAAAAGAATTATTTTGTTCCCTCAATATAATATCTTGCTCCCACAAGAAAGATATTTTGTTCCCCCAACATATCATCTTGTTCCCTCAATAAATTATTTTGTTCCCGATCCAAGATGGCCACCAGCAGGGACCATAGTTTAACATTGGACCTTATGGGAAATACATTCAAAGATCTTCCCCGCAGAAACTACTGGGTCATTTAGAACCAAACTTGGTCATAATAGTCCTTGGATGGTCCCCTTTCAAAATTGCATCTGGTAGGTTTGGGTCCAAACCAACATGACTGCCAGGGGGAACCTAAATTGACATTGGACCCTCTGGAGAAACACATTCAAAGATCTTCTTCTCTGAAACCACATAGCCAACTGGAATCAAACTATTTGGTTTTTTATGGCAGTTATCCACAGAGATATTGCTGACAATAATGTGTTTTATCCGTGTAATATATAGATTGCTGCAGTAACCAGAGAAAACCACCTACCTGTCTCATGTCACTGACAAACTTTATCACATAATGTTGTATCGAGTACACCTCACCTGAATGGGGTTCCATAACAACACAGAACTAAAAACGTGAAGACATGTAATTTGACCAAATGAATAACACGAACCCCAACAATATAAGTAAACAAGAAATGTGTACATCACAAAATACGCCCGTCTATATAAATTATCAAATGGTATAATGGTAATGACCCCAAAATAAATAGGGTTCTTCCCCTTCCACAGGGGAATCATGTGGCCAAGTTTGGTCAAGATCCAATATACAGAACTAAAGTTATCATGTGGAAACGACCTTGTTGTCAAAAGTTCTATTTATAGTAATGGTGACCTTGACCTTTGACCTAATGACCACAAAATAAATAGGGTTCTTCCCCTTCCACAGGGGAATCATGTGGCCAAGTTTGGTAAAGATCCAATATACAGAATTAAAGTTATCGTGCGGAAACAACCCTGTTGTCAAAAATTCTATTTATAGTAGCAGTGACCTTGACCTTTGACCCAATCACCCCACAATAGTTAGGGTTCTTCCCCTTCCAAAGGGGAATCATGTGACCAAGTTTGGTAAAGATCAAATATACAGAACTAAAGTTATCGTGCGGAAACGACAATGTTGTCAAAAATTCTATTTATAGTAATGGTGACCTTGACCTTTGACCTAATGCCCCCAAAATAAATAGGGTTCGTCCCCTTCCAACGGGGAATCATGTGGCCAAGTTTGGTAAAGATCCGATATCCAGAACTACAGTTATTGTGCGGAAACCTGTGTGGATGCCTGCCCGCCATACCCAATCGCATAATACGGTCGTCTCGAGACGGGCGTATAAAACAGGGGCAAACTCTTCAGTGCTCCGGAAGGGTAAGCAGTTCTCTTGCTGTCTTGCCATGTGCACCATAATAATTAAAACTCACCATAGTTATGTTATTTCCATTCAGTAAAATTTGGTCCAGCTTTGTTACTCTTCTTCCTTCTGGAGTACTTTCACTAAATCAAAGAATTGTAAATTGTAATTAAAAGATCTTAAAACAGGTATATTGATAAGCAATAAGGGGGACAAGTCTGAAACAATGGCAAGAAATATGGTACTTTATTACAAAGAAAAATTGTAAACTTGGTATGAATTCTAAGGATATCAGGCCAGGTGGTCAATTACATTGTAAAAGTAATGCATTTTATCCAGCTATTGTGTAATTTTGAGTACTGCAAAAAAAAAATGTAATAAAGGGGGTCAAATAAACTTCAGTATTTTTTAATCATGGACCTAATAAAGCATTTCTGGTATCTGATTCATGTAGAGCGACAGAAACAAATGCTCGCTTTTCTGTTTTTTTCTAAAGCTCGTACAGATAAATTATATATTTTCTGACCATATATGTACATGTATATCATCGTATAAACATTACAATTACATTGAAAAAATTACAATTACAATTACCATTACCATCCTGAGAATATAACCTAGAAAAAGTACGAGCTATTTTGTATCAGGAAACATGTAAACTTTAGGATATTTCACATTTTGTATCACGAAACATGTAAACTTTAGGATATTTCACATTTTGCATTAGGAAACATGTAAACTTTAGGATATTTCACATTTTGTATCAGGAAACATGTAAACTTTAGGATATTTCACATTTTGTATCAGGAAACATGTAAACTTTAGGATATTTCACATTTTCAAGAGGACAAACATGTGCATATGAATCTGAAACAGTAAATGGCACCAATGTAACAACAATATGAAGATGTTTTCTATTTTGTTATAAGCAATTATGCAAAAATACTATTATCAATAGCAGGCGCGTAGCTCCCTATACGGCAACACGCAATCGGCACATCGGCGTGCTGAAAAAATAAAAGCAAAAAAATAAAAATAAATAAGGCCATACAAAGTTAATTTCTTGGTTCTCAGGCCCGCCCGCATGTGGAAATTCGTCGCCGCATTGCCGATTTTTTTGCAAAAATAGTAAAAAAAAAAATTTAAATGCGGTAGCGCTGTCCGTACGGAAAAAACAACCGCATCCGTTTTTCTCTTATATCGCGTGGTTGGTGAAACGCTTTAAAACGCATCATGCTTAAATGAGATTTAAAGCATCGTTATGACAATGTATAAATAAAAAACGTGTTTCCGTTTGACATTTAGACAAAATGTCAATCGTTTCTTTGCAAATTCGGCACAAATGTTTGCCAGTTTTAGCAAGAAACATAATAGGGGGCTTCTCCGAAGCTTGTACCTTATTGGAATTGTTTACGGAGATAAAAAATTGAAATTTTCAATAAAGTAATGAAAAGATTTATACATTGCCATATTTTTCACAAAAAAAAGAAGAAAAAATGCCTCCCTCATCACCTTTTACAGCAGTAAAAGGATAAAAAAAAATGCCGCCCTCCCTCATCAATTTTGACAAAAAAGGGCCTGAGAACCAAGTAATTAACTTTGCATGGCCTAAGGAATAATAAAATTAAAAAAAAAGTGGAAAACAAAGTCTCGTTGTGGCTTTTTGGGAAAATGCAATGTCATAAAAATTACGGCATTTCAAATTTGATCAATACCATGAATATGAGGGCACAAGGCTATGACGGGGCCGCCAATATGTCTGGCAAATATAATGGGGTTCAAGCAAGAATACTTCAAATTGTTCCAGGTGCCATGTACGTTCAATGTAAATCTCACTGCTTGAATTTGGCCATAGTCCATAGTTGCAAGGATACATCAGTTAGAAATGTAATGTCAACCGTGCAGGGAGTTGCCTTTTCGTTCGATTATTCATCGAAAAAACTATAAGCATTTTACCAAGAGTTAGACTCCGATGCAACTACAAAGGAAAATATGGACAAGCGGACCAAACTGTGCACACTTTGCGAAACGCGGTGGACGAGTCGAGTCGACGCACTGTTCGCATTTAAAACATCATTTGCTGTAGTGGTTCATGCGTTGGAACGATTACAAGGACTAGGAGATGACAAAGCCGGACAATATCTTGCATCTATTACTAGATTTGAATTTGTTATAGCTCTGGTAGTATCCGAACACATTTTACAGAGTACGGTGTATCTGTCGAAATTCCTGCAAGGTATCGAATGTGACCTGCTGGAGGCTACAAAAGAATCTAAAACTGTCATTTAGTTGTTAAGAGCTGAACTACTCGATGAATCAGTTTGGGATGAATTGTATCAATCGGCATTAGATTTATCAGAACCTTTCGATATCGTTGAAAATATGCCGAGGCGATGTGAAATACAGACTACCAGAGCCAATCACCCTGCAGACACGCCAAAACAGTATTGGAAAGTTTCTTTGTACTATGTGTTTATAGACCACATGATAATGGAATTGGAGTCGCGTCTGATAAAATCAGAAAATCGCTTCTATGCACAGTATCTTCTTCCTCGTGTTATAGGAAATATTACGAACGAACAAATCGCGACATTGTATGAGACATACTAGAATGACCTGACATGTAATTTAGACGAATTCAAGAGGGAGGTCGCTCGAAGGGGAACACTCTGGAGTATAACACCTCGCGATCAGATGCCAACTTCACTTTGTGAGACACTTGATGCGGTAAACCTGGTGCTATATCTTTCTATAGATACCATCTTGTGTATCATGTTAACAATGCCGGTACCAAGTGCTACCACAGAGCGATCGTTCAGTGTACTACGTCGGTTGAAGACATGTACAATCAACAATGAATAACGATAGTTTGTCATCGCTAGCATTAATGCATATCCATCGCGATTTCAGTGTGGATTTAGACAAAGTTATGGAGAATTTCGTGTCTGCTTAGACACGAAGAACAGATTTTGGGCAATTCTAAGTAAATTCTGTCTTAACAAAATCATGAAATCCATGTGTTGCTTATGTATTCAATTTACCCATGAAAACACCTCAGAATGCACCATTTTGCATCTAGTTAAAAAACAATTTCTGGGGGGGGGACTCCCCCTTCCAGGTTTGGTTGCTTGCACTGCAAAAAAGGCTAGCTACGCCCCTGAATAGAATGATGAAAGTCCAGTGGTGCTCATGATATCATTTAGAAACTTTAAAAGAATTTGATGCAGAATCTATACAGCAACAATGTTCTGCCAGGTCATTTTAAAATATTTTTTTGGCTTGCCAAAATTATTGTCAGGAATTCCAAAGAAATTGTTTTTTTATTCTAAGTAACATGACGTCCTTCTTTCGCTTTGTGAAACTAGAGGCTCAGCACTGAGCTGAGCCTGTGTCGCTCACCTTGCATTCTGCTCTGAAGAAACTTAATACAGAACATTCCATAGCCTATAGGTGCTTCCCACAGGCCTCTACATTAACATTTTTTTTAACTTGTCCCTTCGTACATTACTAACTTAAACCAGTTGCAAGTCAAAATCATTTGGTCTTGTTTTATACTCGGCTATAAAAAAAACTTCCGGTAGGGGATGGGGGTGACCTCGGGCCTCAACTCTTGGGGCAATTAATTTATTTATTCACCCCGATCATAAATATATATGATTTGGGGAGGAGATCTCAACCATTAATATGTTCACCTCAGGTAGGGGGTGGGGTATGACCCCGGGGCCTGAGCTATAAGGCATTTAATTTGCCTAGTCACCATGATCATAAATATATATGGTTTAGGGGTGGGGATCTCAACCATTAAAAAATTCACTTCAGATAGGGGTGAGGTATGACCCAAGGGCCTGAGCTATAAGGCATTTAATTTGCCTAGTCACCCTGATCATAAATATATATGGTTTAGGGGTGGGGATCTCAACCATTAAAAAGTTTACCTCAGGTAGGGGGTGGGGTATGACCCCTGGGGCCTGAGCTATAAGGCATTTAATTTGCCTACTCACCCTGATCATAAATATATATGGCTTAGGCAAGTTAGGGGTGGGGATCTCAACCATTAAAAAGTTCACTTCAGGTAGGGGGTGGGGTATGACCCCCCCCCCAGGGCCTGAGCTATAAGGCATTTAATTTGCCAAGTCACCCTGATCATAAATATATATGGTTTAGGGGTGGGGATCTCAACCATTAAAAAGTTCACTTAAGGTAGGGGTTGGGGCGGCCATGTTTGTTAATGGATCGGGACGAAATGAACAATAATTATAGAGGACCTTCCATAGATGCTTCCTACCAAGTTTCAATTCATTTGGCTAAGGGGTTTCAGAGCAGAAGATTAAAATGTGAAAAGTTAACGGACGACGGACGCCAAGTGATGGCAAAAGCTCACATTGCCTTTGGCAAGGTGAGCTAATAAAAATGAGCAATTTATCGATTGGGTATAATCTCATTAGCACATTTGCCGGTGCATGTGACTGACTTTCCCGTCATAAATGTACATGTTGGTGAATTATCGTCTGCTCGAATTTGGCAGCATAAATTGTGTGCGACATTGTCCGCAAGCGTAAATATAAATTACCGTCTTCCAATCAAATTATACTACTGTATTTGTACTCTTAGACATATCAGAATAGAAATAATTCATGGAAGCTCAGGATAAAATACTAATATTCGCCAACCCATGTTAAAACTCAAAACACATTCTGGCTTCCATGATTTATTTAAGAAATTTAAGAAATAAATCATGGAAGCCAGAATGTGTTGGGAGTTTTAACATGGATTGGTGGATATTAGTATTTTATTCCGAGCCAAAAGCGAGGGATAAAATTTACTAATATCCACCAATCCATGTTAAAACTCAAAACACATTCTGGCTTCCATGATTTCTTTCGATTCTGATATGTCTAAGAGTACAAATACGGTAGTGTACCTTGATTGGAAGACGGTAATTTATATTTACGCTTGCGGAAAATGTCGCACACAATTTATGCTGCCAATGGAAAAGTCAGTCACATTCACTGGCGCATGTGCTAATGAGGTTATACCGAATGGATAACTCGCTTGTTTGTTAACAAAGCGAAAGAAGGAGGTCGTGTTAGAATTCTTAAATATATTTTGAGCATGTTATTATGTATACGAGTAGATTACTATGGTTATAATAAACTAGTATTTATTAGGAAAATGACTATTTAACTTTTAGGGGTGTCTGGTTTTTTTTAGTTTTTATTTTTAATTTTACTGATTTTTTATGTCAGAAGAAGAAATAACCTGATTTTTGTTTCCTGTGAAAAAATAATTCTGGCTTAGGGAAAAAGCATAGCCCCCCTCCCCACCTAAAATTTAAATGGTCATTCCCTTAGAACAGCATTATAATGATACTTACAATTCTGTAACATCTTCTAATACCATATCTATTATACAGTTAATGGACAACATATGTATTTTCAACATTTGATTTGACTTATGGTTTATAAATTCACTGGATGTACAATCTAGGTAAGGTTATAGGTCTTCAATGCCACTTTAAATAATATTTCAGTAACACGGTAGCATTCAATAGGAAAATGGAATAAAAAAAAAAGCACAATGAAAAAAGAAATTAACTTTGTCACTGTCGGTACTGGAATGGGCCTATAGAGATTGTTGCATAAAGGACAGAGCTCTATATAATATTCATTTTCTTCTCTCACTTTTGTCTATAAAAGTGTACAGATTATTTGTAACATTTTTTTTAGGAGTATTAATTTGTAATTACATTACACATCTATGTTTTAGAGGCATTGTAACTTTCATGAGAACAAAAATAACCATTTCATCAATAAACATGATGTGAATTATCATGTGTCTATTCTAAAAAAAATTAAAAAGAAATTTGATTGAATAAAATAGGCATGTACACAACTTATCTGGAAGGAGATATTATGACTTTTAATGAGGTGGATACAAGGATTTATTAACCCAATAATATTATATTTACAGAGGCCCCTTATGGCCGAGGTAAATATATTATTCTTGGGTTAATAAATCCTGGTATCCACTGAATTGAAAGTCATTAATTGTTTTATTATATGACACATTTTATATGTTTCTTTCAGCCTTAAAATAAGCTTTGATCACGACATTTTCTTTTGCTTACCTTGTTGGAATGTTATATTCACCTGGCGTGACGTCACACCAGGTGATTATAACATTCCAACAAGGTAAACAAAACCACGAGGTGATTATAATGTTTTATAAAGATCGTTACTAGGGACGTCAGCCAATCAGAAAAAGACATTATCTGAAGTGATATAATAAAATGGATTGTAGTGTCTTGTAGTTGAAGACCAACAATCACCCTTTACAAAATGGTACTTATAACAGGGGGCTGCTGCAAGCTGTTGCTTTCTAGAAACATGATGCACTTTGTTCTGTCTGTCCTAAATAAAGGTGAGTTGTGTGAATGATTTGTCCCACACAACTAGCATAAATGCCACTTTCAGAGGAGTTGTAACCCCAGCAGAGAAACTAGGGAGAGGAGTTGTAGCCCCAGCAGAGAAACTAGGGGCTTCATTTCAAAAGGATACTGACATAATCATCAAATCCCAGTAGTGTGCCAACTATTTCCTTGTCATTCTTCATCACAATGTGTATACGGGAACCAATACATTTGTCTACCAACTCTGGAAAAAACAGAAATATTTACAATAGTACCACTACATTTGTCTACAACTGGGTTAAATCCAGCACAGTAATGGAAGTTAAGTTTGTAAATAGGTCGAGTAAGATGATTCATGACAACCTTTGTTTACATGTAGGCAGGCACCTTCTAACATTATCTTCATTTCACAAATGCCAATCATTAATTTGGTCGATTACATAATGTGATGCCATGCTGAATAAATAAGGAATTGTGAGCAGCGACGGTCTATTGACTGTTGTACTTACCCCCAATGCCAATATCATTGTGCTTTAGTAAGCGAGTTATTGTTGCTCAACACCAACTCAACAAATTTTCAGCTATAATCATGGTGAGAACAAGTTAATTTTCAATGAGATGATGATAGGGTCCGCTTTGTACTAAACCAACATGCTTAGTTGGATTTTTATAGTGCTAGCTCACTGAAACAACAGTCTGCGGATAGACATGTTGCCATACTCTGACATATTATTCTGATTCCGAGACAACCAGTCTTTGCTCTTTCTCTTTAATACTGCGTGCTTAGCGGTCAAGCAACAAATACCAATTTTTTAGTTTTTCGTTTAACTAGAATCCTTCAAAAGTGGTATCTCCACATTAACATTTGAAGAATTCCCAACCCACCTTTAAATATGTGTAACAAGCCACTGTACATATATAATTAGTTAGTTTTGTTTGGTTTATTATTTTGTTTTTGTTTATTTATACTTTTAAAACTAAATTGTCCATGTAGCACAAACAGTTCTGGGATGTTATACCCAAGACCGTTGTATCCTTAAGAGTCTAGTCCTGTATTTGGAAGAACTCGATCAGAGCTCGAATCCACAATGCTTCTTCTTTGGATCAGTTTAAATCACAGATCCAAATCCACTATAACTAAACAGTTTTCTATTTATATATAGACCTTTTTATTCTTAAAAACATAGGCGCGGCCATTATCGACTTCCGAGTGTGTCCGCCATTAGTAATATACAAAAATATTATGTTCTCGGGGTTTATCGATACGCTAATGTATGGTTTCTCTAGTACAGGTGTCACAATATACTGTTATTTCGGCTTGTAATTCAATGATAACACCTGCTGTGAAGTGATTTGTAAACGGAGATATAATGACAACAAATAAATTACCTTGTATGTATTATTATTTTTTTTTAATTACCGTTATTTTCCCCATACAAAATCAGTATAAATCCTACTGCATGCACTTTTTTTTTTGCTTGTCAAGCATAAGAAAAAAGGGGTAATCAAATTAATATTTTGTATGAAATTAAAAATTAAATATATAAATTATAATATAAGCTTTTTGAAATTATTACTGTACGATTTAAAGTGAAGACTTATAAACATAGATACAAAATGCAACTATTTTGCATTTTCGAATTTCAAGCCGTCTTCAAGTTGTGTCCTTTGCAAGGTTGATCACTGTGGTTATAAAAAAAATATGTATGTCGTGGGAATATTTTCTAGGTGATCGGAATTAGGTTGTCTTGTAATATACAGGATGTACCCAATATACAGGAAGACCCCCTACTGTGAAG
>MJUT01056352.1:894762-906887 GCA_002080005.1 Gigantidas platifrons
AAACCAAAAAAAACATTCGTATGCAATTTTTCCTTATAAAAACAAAAAACTTTTTTTTATGACTAATCGGAGATAAATCAGTTCGACAGACGTGATTAAAATAAACAAAAAATGTTTTCTTTACGCAGAGACATATTATATATGTTACGCTTTGTTCAAATCAGAAATAACCGTTATGAAAACAGATTAATCTTTTTACTGTTGGCGAATACGAATATTGTATTTCCATAAACAAACTATTATATTATGTAAGAGATGTACCCTGAAGTTTTGTATAATAAACTTTAAAAGTATTTATAATACTCATCGTCTGTAGTTGTCAAATGAAAACTTTTGTATTACAAATTATATGCTTACATTTTGTACATAATCCTCTCAAGTTTATGAGAATGAGGACCCCGGTTTGTCACGCTTATTTTGGGGCGTGGTGGTATTTAGACATCACGTGATATTTGGTATCGAGATGCTATCAAAATGGCGACATCCATCTATCGTTGACCGAATTTTAAAATCGATTTCATTCCCTTATCCAACATAATAAAACGCTAATATACATATAAACATCCATATTTATACATCATTAATCCCTTTAATGTCTTTTTAATCAAAATTTTGAAATAATAAAGTCTAAATATCTGGGCCTGCCTTTCTGCAAAAATCACAATGCATAAGGTCATTACTGGCATTACTGGAATCGTAAACGAGTCAGGAAAACTGACTTCCACCAAACATCTTACTTGGAATTTACGCTTTTCAGCTTTAGAACCTTTATCAGTATTTTCGATTGATACTTCTGGCGATGCTGCATCGGGCAGGCAAGTTTCATGATCAGTTGATTTAACCGATTTATTTTTAGCGAAGAATTTTGTAAAAAGGTTTTGTTTTTTTGCTCATCGTGGTCACTAGCAAGTGTTAAAAGTATGTGATTTTAAGCTTTTATGTCTGAGTCAAGTGTGCGGTTTAAAAGACCGGATAATCAAAGCCGAAATTTAAATTAAAAAATACGATCGGTGAGGGAGCGAAAATTTTCCGGATATATATAAACTCGCAGCCTGGCGATCGATGCATAATTTGTATTCACATTTTACAAAAGTAACTTGCTAATGCGAGTGTTTTGGTTGTATTGTAGAGCCCTGCATCGCATCTGACATAGCGCATGGTTTATTTCAGGAACCAGTCACAGTGTCAGGTCAAGGTCAATTTTGGAACCTTGTCAATTAAGTGTTTGAGACAGATTGTTCATAAGAAACATGGAATGACCTGAATGGATAAAAAAAAACTTCCCCTTCCCTTATACTTCAGGATTATCACCTCCTACTTGAAAATGAGTGAAATATCCTTAATGTTTTACATTTGCTAGTTTGAAAGATTGGGTCATTCTTCAACATCCAAGCCCAAATGGCATCTCAAATAATTTGCTTGAAAGTAATTATAGAAGAACTTTTTCAAATAGGGATGTTTAGGATTACCAAACGTTTTAAATATGGACCAGGAGGCATGAAAAATATATGCTGGCAACAACATTTTGGCATTAGAGCATCCAGTTGAGGTGATGGATCAAGACGTTGACATTTTACGTTTACATGTGCTGGTATAGAAGCAATACTTGTATGATCAGGGTACAACAGTGTACACAAGACTACATATACATGATACACAAAGACTGACTTAGTTAAGTTTTGTGAAATTATTGCAAGAACTTTAAGAGAAAATTGACACTTTATATTACAAAAATAAAGTAAATTATGTTTAAAATATTCCATAAATATTACACTGTACATGTTCTATAAACATTGAGAGAAGGTGGACAAAGTGAAGTTGCTTATAAACTGATCAAAATAAATGGATCTAGTGATCAGGTAGTGTTCAAATTCAGAAGCTTACTAATACTAAGTTAGTAAGTACAATGTATTGAACAGTGTGATGTCATAATTTATTCGTTGAAATGTAAATGGAAGAAATATCAAGATTAAATTAAACTAAATTGCCACTACATATTTTTTTGTATCTAAAAATCATTTGATCACTGATTTAAGGGTTAACACCACTTTCAACAATATCTCCGTTATATCGTGGCGGTCAGCTTTATTGGTGGAGGAAACCGGAGAAAACCACCGGCCTGCCACAAGTTACTGACAACTTTCATTGATTAAGAGACATACATAACACATTCTTGATTACCCCTTAGGTATCTTCCAGCTCTTGTTACAACTATACATCATAATGGGGTCATATATATAGGTT
The DNA here is from genome assembly GCA_002080005.1 of Gigantidas platifrons. Lineage (NCBI taxonomy): Eukaryota > Metazoa > Mollusca > Bivalvia > Mytilida > Modiolidae > Gigantidas > Gigantidas platifrons. Next base: position 897,007 of record MJUT01056352.1, read on the forward strand.
ATGTAATGGGGTCAAGGATTATATACAAATTACTATGTAGAGGTTTCTATATTCTATTCTAACATGACCTCACTCTTTCCCTTTGTTAAAAAAAACCAGAATTATTTCTTTGTATTATCTCATTAGCACATGCGCCGATGAATGTGACTTGACGTTTCCATTGGCAGCATAAATTGTGACCCGAATAATGCCGATAGAGGGCGCAGTATTATTCGAGTTACATAAATTGTGTGCGACATTTTCCGCGAGCGTATGTATAAATTACCGTCTTCCAATCAAAGTATACTACCGTATTTGTACTCTTCGACATATCAGAATCGAAATAATTCATTGAAGCCAGAATGTGTTTTGAGTTTTAACATGGATTGGCGGATATTAGTAAATTTTATCCCTCGCTTCTGGCTCGGGATAAAATACTAATATCCGCCAATCCGTGTTAAAACTCCCAACACATTCTGGCTTCCATGATTTATTTCTTAATTATGGAATGAATAAAATAGTTTTAGATCATACTGATAAAATATTATTTACCTATCAAAGGGACTGTTGTGGTTGCATTTACAACTACCTGTGCAATCAGTGCCTATCACCACTAAAGTTGTGAGTTTTAACCCCATTCATGGTGAGGTGTACTTGATACAACATTAGGTGATAAAGTTTGTCAGTGACTATCGACAGGTCACTGGTTTTCTCAGGGCGCTCCGGTTTTCTTCCACCAATAAAACTAACCGCCACGATATAGCTGAAATATTGTTGAAAGTGGCATTAAATATAATAATCTTTATTGCATATAAAAGCCTTTTGGGTATACATTGTAGCAATACATGTACATACAAACATAAACTGACATTAAGGTGGTACCATACACTACAGGGAGATAACTCTTTAAAATCAGTTGAACGTTTTGATCATATGATGTTTGTATGCAGATTTCAAGCATCTCTGTGATCAAAACCACAGAGAGAAAAGATGCTATGTGGCTAGTGAATTTATAGCTCTGAGTCTGTTGGTTGGAATTTGTTAAAATTTTGATATTTATTACAGTGGATATATTCAAACACAATGCCAAAAAATAAGAAAATAAGAATGAGCAGATCAAATTTTACCTGGAGTGTATGGTACCAGTTAAACAGACAACAATGTATATATATGAACAAATACAACTACCACTGTTTGATAAAAACAATATTATTTTTTATTATACCTCATGAATATTAATAAGGATGTACTCGCTTTCTATTGGTTACAATTTGTCATGTGATTTTATTTTATTTTCCACAGTATGACCACTAAATCTTCCAAAGAAGTCATTATTTATCACGTGATCTTACACTGACCTGTAGATAATGACCGATTGAAAAAATTAAAATGGCGACCAAGTAATCCCGTTTCGATTGAAATATGGAATAGTATACAATTATTGCACTTCATTGAAAATATTCAACAATAATTCTTTTAGAATTAAAGTATATCGTTTCCGTGCCTTTTGATTAGAAAAGGACACTGCCACCTGTTTTTTTATTCGTTCATAACTCGATGAACTTTTCAATCTGCAAGCCGTAACTACGATGATCCACCATCTTGAAAACATGAAATTCTACATGTCCTATTTGCAATAATATACAAAAATAATTAAAATGCCTACCTTGTAAACGTATTTTAGTTAAATCTTATTAAAATTGAAGCGTACACGAAGTAAAATGACGCCTGATCTTTACGTTTTAAACTGGAAGTCTTCATATGACGTCATATTGTTGATGTTCCAAAGTCGTCAACAACATTTCGCGGAATTTTAATTTGTGCGATTTTTAGACCAGGGATATGTTAGAATAATACATTTTTATCTACAATATTGAATTTAAGAATTATAAGTATTAAACGGTTCTATTTCGGTATAATAAAACAATCGATTACTCCCTAAGAAGTCAATACAAAATGTACCAGGATATGAGAATCTCTCGACTTGTCACTCTCCGTGACCTGACCTCGGCCGTTGTCTCGAGGTCCTCATATCCTGGTATTGACTTCTTAGGGAGTAATTAATTGTACCGGTATATTATATGATTTGACCAACGTGAACCTCATATTCGCGCTTCTAATGATTGCTTATTAAACACCATAAACCAAACTAAGCTAAAGAAAATAAGGAAACTATTTGTCATATTCTCAACCTGTATATTTTTCTTGTTTTCTGATTCACTTTCAATTACATTACCATTACTTTGAAAAATTGACATTACTCTTATTTTGGGATGTAATGCATTACATTACACATTACTTGAGAGTACATTACATTACATTACACATTACTTGAGAGTGCATTACATTACATTACACATTACTTGAGAGTGCATTACATTACATTACACATTACAGTGCTATATAAACATTAAATAGCAGAAAAATGGATTCATTATCATGATTTATAAATTTTAAATAAACAGTGACATAAGCACACAACATATATTTATTTGTAAATTCAATTGTCATTTATTTATTGCATTTAATTCAAAAATTCAAAAGTGTAACCAAATAATTATGATAGAAAATGACTGTGCCCCTAATTAGAAAATTAAAGCAGTGACCAATAAACATGTCACTTGTTTGATTACTGCCCAAGGCTAAAATATGAGATAATTGTTTTAAAAACATCACATCTGTCACCTTTATAATTACAGCTAAGTTGACTCAGTTTGGTACATTTTAAATAAATCATAACAAATGAATTAATCTTTTCAAATAAGTGAATTGTAAAAGAAATGAGAGCAGTATAAAAAAAAATGATTAAAATAAAATAAATCTCTTGGTAAATATTTCTTGGTCTTTTAACTGAATTATAAATTTCAACTTTTTCAAGTAAAGCACTTTTATTGAATGCAAATGATTAAGTCTCTTACCTTGATACCAGTAATGAAATTAGAGTTTACTTTCAAACTCCCAGATATAAAAACTGGACAATGCCTGCATTTGGCTTTAAAATTTCCTGAAGTATTGGATGGCAGTTCAAATTGGTCAAGAATATTCTCCATCTTGACCATTCAATGGTTAATACAAAAATGGAAACTTTATTCAAATAGAAAGAAAAAAATGTTAAAACAGTTCACAACAGCCTACTTGGAAACCTTAGAAATAGCCCTCAGGAATAATTCAATCAATATTTGAGGTGTTGGCTTTATTTATGCCTGAGGTATTGGAACTAAAAATTTGTGTATTGAATAAACAAATTTTTAGTTCCAATACCTCAGCCATAAATACAAGACTTACAAGCTGTAAGATATACAATACATGCTGGACAATGTCTGCATTTGACAAATTTCCTTTATATAATAATTATTAGATTGATTTTTGATCATATATGGCTTCAAAGTGCAAATGGTAATTAGAATTCAATAAAAACAATGTCCTTGATACAAATAGTCCACAATATAAATTTTAGAAATCAGTTGAAAAAAACCCATTAAAACTCAAATGGAAACCATCAAATGTTATTGAAAAATAATTAATTTTTCAAAAGTAATCAATCATTACAATTACAATTATTGCATGTACTTGTAATTGAAAAATTAACCATTAGAAATTACTTAGCATTACTTAAAAAAAAAATGTAATCATTTCAATGTATGACCATTACACATGACCATTACCTCAGGTCTGGTACTCACATCAGATCCGTAATTTTCTCCTGTACTCCAGTTTCCGTCACCAATAAAACTAATAGCGATGACTGAAAGATCACTAACTCCCTTGTCTCATTGATAGAGATCTATTGTTTTAAGCAAAAATTTTCCTGATTACCGGTACTCTAATAAATAGATCTACAATTATTATGTAAAAAATGTACATGATCTGTCTTAATAAAGAGATCTACAGTTTTATGTAAAAAATGTACATGATCTGTCTGATAAAGAGATTTACAGTTTTATGTAAAAAAATATACATGATCTGTGGTATAAAGAGATTTACAGTTTTATGTAAAAAAATATACATGATCTGTCTGATAAAGAGATTTACAGTTTTATGTAAAAAAATATACATGATCTGTGGTATAAAGAGATTTACAGTTTTATGTAAAAAATGTACATGATCTGTCTGATAAAGAGATTTACAGTTTTATGTAAAAAAATGTACATGATCTGTAAAATAAATTTATGCAACAGAAGATTTTCTTGTCTCCTGGCTTTACTGTGCATGCTTCAGTTCTTTACTATGACCTAAATATTTCTACTATCTGTAGTTTATCAATTCATTCATAAGTTGCAACTTTTAGATAAGGCTACCTGGGGGGATTGATTAATATGAGTGTTTGATACAAACATGTAATTTAGAGTAAATAACAATTTCTTAAGTTGAGATCTTGAGCTACATGTACATGTAATGGGTCTCTGTTAAAGCATTTTTTAAAGATGTATGGATAGACAATGTAGTAATTAATACCTATCAGGTATTTATATTCTAGTTCTGTACTTGAAGTATTTTAAATTCTTCCACTATGTAATGTTGGTGATATCATCATATACTTGTTGATCATATAGTAGTTGGTATTGTAACTACCTATACAATCAGTGCCTATCACCACTAATGTTGTGAGTTTGAATCCCACTGAGGCGAGGTGTACTCATTACAACATTATGTGATAAAGTTTGTCAGTGACTTGCGGCAGGTCGGTGGTTTTCTCCAGCTACTCCAGTTTCCTTCCAATAAAACTGACCACCACGATATAGCTGAAATATTGTTGAAAGTGGTGTTAAACACCATAACCCTAACCCTAACCTCCCTAATCAATAGGAAACTTCTAATGAGCCCTTAAACAGTAAGAAACCTCTTATGAGCCCCAAATAATTAGACCAGACAAGAACATGTAGGAAAGTTCATTAGAAAAAAAAGTTTTGTTTCTGAAGCTGAAGTTAATTAAAGAATTTTATGGTGATAATATACAGAGGTTCCAATTCGGGATAATTTATTGGGAAAATATATTTTAATTGATTTGCAGTGACATCAGGTCTGAAATTTTTGGCTTTTAATTTAACCATTTATCATAATTCATTTTATGTATGGAAGAGTATAAATTATCAGTGCAGATTGTTGTTTTTTTCTTTTTACCTCTTAATGGTTGCCCCCTGTTGCACATTGACAGCTTAAGATAAGACAACCTTATTACATAACATATGTGTTTTTTGGAATCAGGGACATATTTGTCTTATTGTATTGGATAAATTTTGTTTTGAGGGATATCAAAGTGACATTTTTTGAAAGAAAAGAAACTTTGTAAGTTCATTTACATGAATGACTATTTATTGTGCCCTATATGTATAGTGTGAAGAGATAAAGTGAAACCTATATACAAAAAAAGTATTATAGTACAAAATATATCTAAGGCCAAAAAAAATATGTGTGTTTACGGTCACCTGACCGACCCTATTTTTCAGCCGCTCACCCTAACCTTTTTTATCGGCAATTATTCGACCCTAATTTTTGCTAGTGACCCTATCAATTTTTACACAGAATTCGGATAACAATTTTTGTTTAATCAGCAGCAATGTTTTATATTTATTCAACCGCTTGCTTTTTGTAGAAATTGAGAGCAAAGAAGGTAGAAAAACTGCATAACTCGTCATAAAACAGCTTCAACAAATGACATATGACAAATTTTATATTCGGTAAAAAGCTCCTTAGAGCTTATGTTGTACTGTTTTATTATGTGCCGAATCAAAATAAAGTTTTCTTAGGTCTTAGGTCTTAGACAGCTTACCGAAAATGAAATACCGGAATTGGATTCCGGAACCGAGAACGACTATTTCCGGTTTTGCCGATAGTAAAAAAAAAGAATAAAAATTAATGCCGACCGACCGACCCTAGACTTTTTTGACATGTGACCGTAAACACACATATTTTTTTTTTTGACCTAGAGCTCTTGTTTTATTTTGTAGAGTCTATTAAACTTCTAAACATTTATATTCTACTGTAATCACCTCTAATAAATTGAATTAAGCATATTGTTATATTCTATATTTTTTTATAAGTATATTGTATGTTATTTATGCATTACATGTATTTGGTATGTTAAGGGTTCAACTTCCCAGTTGGTATACATGTACATGTGTTAAGAGTTTTAGGGTTCTCAGTTGGTATGCATGTTAGAGTTTTAGGGTTCCCAGTTGGTATACATGTGTTAGAATTTTAGGGTTCCCAGTTGGTATACATGTATTAGAATTTTAGGGTTTCCAGTTGGTATTCATGTGTATGAGTTTTAGGGTTCCCTGTAAATATTTAGTTTTATTTTTGGAGGAAACCAAAGTACTATAAAGAGAAATTTACTGACTTGTTGCAAGTCACCTATGTAAATTTTAATGTTGTATCAGTGACTTCCATATAAGTTCGATTTTCAGCTGTGTTTCTTTTATAAGGCCAGAATTTTTATGCTTTCACATACCTTTTACGGTAGCATCATAATTTTCTGAACTGACATTTTAATGTAATCATCACGATACAGCTGAAAAATAGCTCATGATTTGTTGTCATCTTTAGTTTAAAAAAGATACTAGGAAATATTTTATGTATTTTTTTCCTTGTAGGTGGAAAAAGAACTGATGGATTGAAAGCTGCTGATATTGTGCCTATCCTTAGAGAAAGAGTGGCCTATTTGTCTGGTTAGTATATGTTGAAGGTACAAAATGTTGTGTATACACACATACAAATGTAGATATCTAATTTAGTGCAAAAATATGTTTCTGGAATAACCTTCATCAGGTACACTCATAGTCAAAATATTGGAATAACCTTCATCAGGTACATTATGTACACTCATAGTCAAAAGATTGGATAACCTTCATCAGGTACATTATGTACACTCATAGTCAAAATATTAGAATAACCTTCATCAGGTACATTATGTACACTCATAGTCAAAATATTGGAATAGCCTTCATCAGGTACATTATGTACACTCATAGTCAAAAGATTAGAATAACCTTCATCAGGTACACTAATAATCAAAAGATTAGAATAACCTTCATCAGGTACATTATGTACACTCATAGTCAAAAGATTGGAATAACCTTCATCAGGTACACTCATAATCAAAAGATTAGAATAACCTTCATCAGGTACACTCATAATCAAAAGATTAGAATAACCTTCATCAGGTACACTCATAGTCAAAAGATTAGAATAACCTTCATCAGGTACATTATGTACACTCATAGTCAAAATATTGGAATTTAACCAAATAATTAGAAAGTTTTTAGCACCAAAATTGTCATTATGTACCCTTTCTATACTAGCTGTTGGCATTGTGCACCCATTCTATAGCTGTTGTCAATGTGTAAGCCATAATATTGTCCTGTGAAAATATGTCCGATTGTATCTTTTGCAAATGAAAAATCCCCAACAGACCAAAAGAAGTCACCTCTGCACTTTATTCCGTCCTCGAACTTTATCATAGAAAACAATTGTAACAGAGGACAATATTTCACGGCGGACACTATTTAATACTACAAATGTGCATCCTTTCTATAACTCTGTCAATGTGCACCCCTTCTATAACTCTGTCAATGTGCACCCCTTATCTAGCTCTGTCAGTATGCACCCCTTATCTAGCTCTGTCAGTATGCACCCCTTCTATAGCTCTGTCAATATGCACCCCTTCTATAGCTCTGTCAATATGCACCCTTCTCTAGCTGTCAATATGCACCCCTTCTATAGCTCTGTCAATATGCACCCTTCTATAGCTCTGTCAATATGCACCCCTTCTATAGCTCTGTCAATATGCACCCTTCTATAGCTCTGTCAATATGCACCCTTCTATAGCTCTGTCAATATGCATCACTTCTATAGCTCTGTCAATATGCATCCCTTCTATAGCTCTTGTCAATATGCATTCCTTCTATAGCTCTGTCAATATGCATCCCTTCTATAGCTCTGTCAATATGCACCCCTTCTATAGCTCTGTCAATATGCATCCCTTCTATAGCTCTGTCAATATGCACCCCTTCTATAGCTCTTGTCAATATGCACCCTTTCTATAGCTCTGTCAATATGCACCCTTTCTATAGCTCTGTCAATATGTATCTCTTCTATATCTCTGTCAATATGCACCCCTTCTCTAGCTCTGTCAATGTGCACACCTTCTATAGCTCTGTCAATGTGCACACCTTCTATAGCTCTGTCAATATGTATTCCTTCTCTAGCTGTCAATATGCACCCCTTCTATAGCTCTGTCAATATGCACCCCTTCTATAGCTCTGTCAATATGCACCCCTACTATAGCTCTGTCAATGTGCACACCTTCTATAGCTCTGTCAATATGAACACCTTCTATAGCTCTGTCAATATGCACCCCTACTATAGCTCTGTCAATGTGCACACCTTCTATAGCTCTGTCAATATGCACCCCTTCTATAGCTCTGTCAATATGCACCCTTTCTATAGCTCTGTCAATATGCACCCCTATAATAGCTCTGTCAATATGCACCCCTACTATAGCTCTGTCAATAGACCTTTTTATTCTTAAAAACATGGGCGCGGCCATTATCGACTTCCGAGTGTGTCCGCCATTAGTAATATACAAAAATATTATGTTCTCTGGGTTTATCGATACGCTAATGTATGATTTCTCTAGTACAGGTGTCACAATATACTGTTATTTCGGCTTGAAATTCAATGATAACACCTGCTGTGAAGTGATTTGTAAACGGAGATATAATGACAACAAATAAATTTAGCTTGTATGTATTATTATTTTTTTTTAATTACCGTTATTTTCCCCATACAAAATCAGTATAAATCCTACTGCATGCACTTTTTTTGTTTTTTTTGTTTGCTTTTCAAGCATAAGAAAAAAGGGGTAATCAAATTAATATTTTGTATGAAATTAAAAAGTAAATAAATAAATTATAATATACGCTTTTTGAAATTATTACTATACGATTTAAAGTGAAGACTTATCTAACATAGATACAAAATGCAACTATTTTACGTTTTCGAATTTCAAGCCGTCTTCAAGTTGTGTCCTTTGCAAGATTGATCACTGTGGTTATAAAAAAAAAATATGTATGTCGTGGGAATATTTTCTAGATGATCGGAATTAGGTTGTCTTGTAATATACAGGATGTACCCAATATACAGGAAGTACCCCTACCGTGAAGCAATCTATTTTGAGATGCCATTCAATGAAAATAACAACCTGACCATATTGTTACATAATAAGAATAAAAATTAGATAAGAAATTGAAATTTATAGAAGATATTTATACACATTTATAAGAAAAAAAAATATTAATTTATTTTTAAGTACAAATAAATTGGAAGATGGCTTGAAAATCGAAAACGCAAAATAGTTGCATTTTGTATCTATGTTTATAAGTCTTAAAGTGAGTAATAATGATAAAAAGTGTGCCTAACTGATAAGAAAGAACTTGAAGGGGCATTCTCTGCCAAATCGTAAATTTTTGTTACCCATAAAAACTATCAGATATGATTGATGCCTTAATAAAACGTGTTTCTGTAACTTATAAAAGTTATGAAATGTACGCGCATCGGGGGAAAAGGCCTGCAACTGCTCGTGTTTTGAGATCGATCAAGAAATGGACGTCATCTTATTAATTATCAACATTGTTTACGGAGTTTGTCGAATCGTCATTAAATCAGTACAACAATGCACTTTTTTCTTATATTTTGTGAATTTTAGTCAGTGTTAATTACATGTATGAACAACGAACCATGCAAGTTGGCAGTTAATAAGCGACAAAATACAAAAAAGTAATCGATGGTAATTTTCGTTCTCAAAAGGCGGAAAGTGGTTCGATTAGCTGTTTAATGTGAAATATTTACCTCTATTTCATCATTTTAAAGCTATTTACCAATTTCCAAAACATATATTTTTT
>MJUT01056352.1:930755-948427 GCA_002080005.1 Gigantidas platifrons
TTAAACAGTGATGGTCAACAATTCCACCAATATCAACAAAACAAAAGAAAGTTTAAACAGTGATGGTCAACAATTCCACCAATATCAACAAAACAAAACAAAATTTAAACAGTGATGGTCAACAATTCCACCAATATCAGCAAAACAAACAACCAGCTCTCACCTTAACTCACTAAACACTACAATACCATGATGTATGATGTATGCATAATTTTGATTGGTTCTTGGGCTGAATTTCAAACTTCCTCCATTCCAGATTGCCACTATCACTAAGAATAGAAGTATTTTTCCAATGGCCTTAGATTTTGTTGTGAAATTTGTGATTTTTGTCGATTTTACAGATAAGAGCAGATAAACAGTAAAAATACTCAAAAAAATAGAACAAAGTGGATGTAAATCTAGGTGATATTTTGAGACAGACACACAGTGTGATTGTCTTAATCTAGTTTGTGGGATCCTAATCTGCACAGTATGACAGTGTTAATCTAGTGTGTGGGATCCTAATCCACACAGTGTGAAATTCTTAATAGTTTGTGGGATCCTAATCCACACAGTGTGACAGTCTTAATCTGGTTTGTGGGATCCTAATCCACACTGTGTGAGTCTTAATCTGGTTTGTGGGATCCTGACACTTAATCTTAGGATAAAGAAATTTAGATATACAGTGAAACCTGTATTAAAAGGTCACATTTGGGACAAAGAAAAAGTGGCCTTATAAGACAGGTGACCTCTTAAAAGAGGTTAAATTCATATGAAATCTTCTATGACAGGACAAGAAAAAGGTGACCTTTTAATACAGGTGACTGATTAATAGAGGTGACTGCATGGGCAGGTTTAACTGTATATTTCTAATAAAATCAATGTTCCATAAACCACAAAGAAAATTAACAGTCTTTATGAACCACCATATGTAAAAAGAATGATCTAACTGTGTTTTCTGTATATAATTAATTTTGTATTACAGATGTTTGATTGGATAGGACACAATAAGGACATGTTCCTGGTTCATTACACAGAGATAGGAAACTGCCACCAGATGGCAGTAGAGTTAGAAGTGGAACATAGCCAGTTTGCTAATAGTGCTGTAGTATGCATCTTATAGTTATGGATAAAATCAAAGTTCAATTAATTAGATTTACTGTCGCCAAGGATCAGCAATTTTCATTTCACGTGATTTACGATTTAGATGTAACTTTGTTCATTTAAAAATGAAAAGTCTTTTAATTTAACTTATTTTTCATTAATCCTTGATGAAACTTTTTGTGGTACATGAATGAGCACTTCCTGTCTCCTAAAACTGATAATGGTGTTCACAATTCTTGTTTCTGATTGGTCAATTTCTAAAAAAAATAATCTCCTCTTGGCCAAATGAACCGAAACTTGTTAGGAAGCATCTATGGAAGGTCCTCTATAATGCATGCTCATATCGCTCTGATCCATTTACAAGCATGGCCACCATTGGCAATTCTTGTTTCTGATTGGTGAATTTCTAAAAATCTTCATTTCTGTGACTGCTTAGCCTAAAGAACTGCAACTTGGTAGGAATCATCTATTGAAGGTCCTCTATAAAGATTGCCAATTTCGTCCAGATCCGTTTACAAACATGGCTGCCATTGACAATTCTTGTTTCTTGATGATCAATTTCTAAAAATCTTCGACTATGAAACTGCTTGACCAAATAAAGCAAAATTTTACAGGAAGCATCAATGGAAGGTGCTCTATAAGATTTCCTCACTTCACCCCAATTTGACAAAAAACATGGTCGCCATGGGGAATTCTTGTTTCTGATTGACAGAAATAAAAAAAAAAAATCTTCTCCTCTGAAACTAGGAAGCACAATGAATAGTTACTTTGTAGGAATGATGTATGGGAGATCCTGTACAAGATTTCTATATTTCGTGCCGTTCATAATGGCCACCATAGGCAGTTCTTGTTTGTGATTGGCCAATTAAAATAAAATTATTTCTCTAAAACCATTTAGCCAAATTAATTGAAATTTGGTAGGAAGCACCTATGGAAGGTTCTGAATAAAGTTTCCTCAAAACAAAATGACAGGTGAGCAACACAGACTCTGCCCATTGAGTATCTAGTTTAAAATTTTGTTGTAAATTTAGTATATGTAAATAAATTACATTTTTTAATATGATATTTTTTATCATCAGGTTATCCTTAAAATAATTCTGGTTGGTTGTGTACGTAGGGAAATTATTATTTTCTCAAATATTTAAAAAAAACCAACATATTATTATACTTTAAAACACTTCCTAAAAATAGTAAGAATTTTTATTTTTTTTATTTTCTTAATAATTTTAGTGGATTGGGATAATATTTGTTGGTTGGTCGAGTTAAAGCAAACCAAAATTGGTTTATCAATTGTCTCTGTAGTCAGTTTTCATATTACAGAAATAAAGCATTTAAATGAAGAAATTCTCAAATAATTTCTTTTCTTGTAGAATGTGTATGTTAATATAACACGTATACTTGGAATGGCTCAAAAATTATGTGATGGTGGTCATTATGCCTCTAGTTCCATACGTATGCAGGCCAGTCGTTTAGAACGTGAGTGGAAAAATTTAGCAGCAGCGTTGGACGATAGAAGTGCTGTACTTAATATGTCGACCTCCTTCCATAAGAAAGCAGAGCAGGTAAAGGATCTATCACTTTGTTTTACATATCATGTTATCCCTAGGAACAATGTTTGTGTCCATGTATAATTTGTGAAATTATAACATTATTTTGTAACTGTATATTTGTTCCTAATAATATTTGTTCCAAAAGGAAAAAATAACTGAATAATATTTATTCCATGGAACAAGTCTTATTGAATATTTATTCCACCTGTATGACATTTGTTCCACCTTTGAGAGGTACATTTATTATAGGTAAATGATATAATAAAAGTTACTTTAATATAATACTTGGACATACCAGAATAAATATTATATAATACTTATACCTACCAGAATAAATATTATATAATACTTGTACCTAACAAATTTATTTCTGGATTGGAAAATATTTTATGTAACATTTGTTCCATTTTAAACTTATTTGTTTCTTATAATATTTGTATCTAAGAAAATTTATTATATAATAAAAGTTCTGAATAGGAAATTATTTTATGTAATACATGTTCTATTGTACTGGTATTTTTTATTATGTCAGTGGAACATGTATTATATAAAATAAATTCCTTTTGGAACTTCTATTACATAATAAATTTTCTTAGGAATAAATATTATAGAGGAACTTCTGTTCCGTCACAATTTCACCATAAAAGTACTTCTATCTTTATTTAAAGTGACATTAAACTTTTACTTAGGTGCACTGATGAATTGATCAAATGACACACAAGTGCCCTCGGATTGCACAAATATATACCATGTCTGAACTTATGTGGAAATACTAGCATATACCAAGTTAATCTGCCTTTGTCATGCAAATTAAATTGTAAAATTTTAAGATAACTATTGTGCTTCAGTATTTATTTACATCAATCCCTGTTTATCGAGTAAAATATTTAGTTACCACTGGGAACATGTCAACAAAGCCAGAAAATGAGTTTTTCCACAAACTAAAACAAAATCCACAAGTAGTTTTTAACCAAATCACGAAAATTGATACCCATGAAGAAAAGTACTTTCACAGTTTTTAATAAGTCTATTAAAGCATTAACAAAAAGTCAACTTTCTCTTTCAGTATTTAGCTCAGGTTGTAGGGTGGAGACAAGCTTGTGAGAATCCAAATATACCAAATAATATACATGAGTTAGAGACAGCCTTACAACAACACCAAAGTCTTATTGATGCCATCAGCCAGTCTTATGCTGAGGTAAAGGTGTAACTACAATATCAATGACATCCATATTTGTTTGGTTCTAGTCATTCTGTGTCAACAAAAGTCTGTATGCCCCAATAGCCCAATATTATACAATCATAGTCTTTTGTTGAGGTCAATGCGAGTTTTTATGGACCTTAGAAATCAACATTCACCTCAGCCTATGGACTTTAAAATCGATATTCACCGAAGCCTTTAGGTGAATATTGATTTCTAAGGTCCATAAAAACTCGTATTGACCGACACAAAAGACTGTAATTGTTTTATTACATTAAAATGAAAAGTGAAAGTGAAACCAAGTCAATATGAAATTAATCACTTCATTATGACATCATACATAGTGCAATGGAAAGTGAAAGTGAAAGAGAGTCAATTCGAGTTTTAATCAAACAATATCAAATTTTACGGAATGTCAGGTGATAGCATGATAGCCAATAAAATTGTTTAAATAAAATCATTATTTAATAAATATATATATATTTACATCTGAAAATTAAACCAAACAGTGTTAGAATTAGATCTTTGAGCTGACAAATTTTTGTTTTTCCCTCGACAGAATTTGAACTCAAACCATTGATGCACTGCAACACAAATCACTTAGCAAAAACCTAGAGATAGACATAAGACATGTGTCTAAGTGTGTGTAGCTGGTACATCTATACTTAATATCATAATTTGACAGCATTCTTACTCCGCAATTTTTAATATATTGTATAGGATGATGAGGAAATCATCATACAGTCTCAGGAAATAAAGTATATTATACAAACATCTAAGCAGGTGACAACCATACAGTATATCTGTCCCACTGGATATTTATATATTACTGATTTAGTTTCTTACACAATTTTTCATTGGTTCTTCATCCATCAATGTCAGTATATATTCGGAAAACAGACGGGGGTATATATTTCAGTCTCCCGAAAACGATAACATGAGCATAATACGGAATAATAAATGTATTTTTACTAAATTAAATGCTGTTTTTATACTCTATAAAAAAAAAATATTACAACACAATTCCGTCACAAATACCTGATCGATTCAGCAAACTCCTATGTTCCACGGCTGTACCATAACGTGATGAACATCACAATATAAACAAAACGTTGAGCCTTGAAAACATTTGACGTCATGGGGCCACACCAAGGTTTTGTTTAGATATTGTTAACATTTAAATTCTTGAAATTGTTTCGCAAACACATTGTTTTGTTATGTGATATATTAATGTTGTATTTATAAATTTTATAAAATTTAATACATATGAAATTGTGTTGATTTAAAAATTTAGTACAGGATTTTCCTTCATGACACACCCCATACATGAAATATGACGTGACACATATTTTGACGTCATTGAAGAAAGAATGTCAGAGGTATGGAAACGGACATCTAGAAATACAAAAAATGAAAATAAAAGATGCAGATATATTCAATATAGTTTGATTCTGTATTTAAAAAGAACAATGGTTAAATCTGTAATATATCTGTTATTCAGCTATCAGACAGGGTATATAATGTGACATTCCCGGCTTATGATATATATTCCCTTCGACTGCACCTCAGGGAATATAGATCCTAAGCCAGGAATGTCACATTCTATACTGATAGCTGAATAACATATAATATATATAAAATAATTACTTGCTGTCCCAAGGGCAGTCTATCTATCACGATAATGCCCTCTACATAAGTAACTATTATTTTTATTTCATTGAAGGAAATAAGACTTTCTAAATAATTTTGTTCATTTTAGTACATGTACATGTTGTATATTGACAATGGACAGGAAATGAATTAGAATTCCATCTTTCTCTGCATTAGAGAGTTCGGCAAATCTTCCATAGGCAACTGCAGACCTCTGCCATGTTGGTTTACATTGTCAACTGCACAATCTCCGTTGAGTTCTTAAAAGGGGCATTATCATGCTAATGACTGGTGGATTTCGTTAGCTCTGATTAATGCATGGCACATTACCATGTCTACACCAATGAAAAAGTCGAATTGAGAACTGATATGAAATAGATAGATATTATTGCATGTATTTATCAATGGGTTCATAAAAATTGAAGGCCCTTGCAAGTTTTAAAATGTGTATTTATTGACTACTAAGTTTGATATAATTTTCTTGTTGTAGGTTTGTCAGGATGGTAAACAGTTACTGGACACATTACAGACTCCAGTCAGTTCCAGTAGTATGAATAGCATTACTGCCAAAGCAGATTACTCAGAAGCTGCAGGACATGTGTTAGATGTAGTCCATGAGGTACAAACTAAAAGATACTGTAAATTCTGAAATTATTGCATTCATTTATTATTGCGATCTTCGAAAATTTTCACAGATTGCAATTTTTATTATTGCGAAGCATGAAGTCCTCTAGTACAAATGGATACATATGATTCTGAAATGTGAGGTTTAATTATTGTGATTTCACATCAGTCGCATTTTTCGCAATAATAAAAACATCGCAATAATTTCTGAATTTACAGTATGTCTTAACCCAAACCTTCTGATTCATGTGTATTGCTGTCAACAAATGTAATCCCAAAGGTTCAATTTTAATCTGTCTTATCCAATTTAAAAAAAAAATTATTTTAAAGAAAGTCCCAATTTTTTGTCTTGCCTGTGAAGAAGAGACATGGTATTACTTTTCTAGCGGTTTCAACAGCAATAACAATGTCAGTTTTTGTGATAAGGTCAGTTTCTCTATATCATACAACCTAGACTCACCTTATTGGTCCACAATTTTATCATGGTGGGTACATGTCAACCAGGCATGTGCCACCTGCCTTTGGTCTATTGAATTTGTTAAATTTACATCAAGTTTTCATGATTAAGACAGTTTCTCCATTGCTATGCAACCTAATTTTATCATATTTGGTACTTCAACAGAGGAAATAACTGATTTTTACCAAAATGTTTAGTAATTTTGGGCTAGAAAATACATAGTTATAGAACAAGAAATTTATATTGTTATTAAAATCCAATAAATGCAAAAAAGGGTGCACTCGACTCGCAACCGCAAGTGATAAAGTTTACCAGTTGCTTGCCCATGGTCGGTGGTTCTCTCCGGGTACTCCGGCTTCCTCCACCACTAAAACTGGTCGCCATGATATAGCTGAAATATTGTTGAAAGTGGCATTGAACACCAAAAATCAAATCAATCACCAATAAATGCACTTTTTTTTTAGCACTTTCAATGTCATAAGAGAGAAAATTGGCAGTTAATAATTTCTGTGCAAATATTCAATAAAACAGTTCATTTAATTAACTGCTTGTAACGCAATTTTTCGGAAATTCACAAAGTGGCGTGTAATATACTTATGAACACTGATGGAAAGTTAATAAACTCGCTTCATCAGCCCGCTTGGGCCATTCTTGTGAAACTGGGTGAAATAAACATGATTCCTCTTATTATTCTAAACAAAGCTCAAAGTTTTATCACAAATTTTAGCTATATTATCTACAAGTACATTGTATATGATAAATATATATATTGCATTACCAACCCACTTATAATGCTAAATGCTGTGAGAACAGCATCGGTGGCGTAATGGTTAGCGTGCTCACCTGGAGTGTGGTAGATTGTGTGTTCGAGCCCCCGTCGGGTAAAACCAAAGACTATAAAATTGGTATTTGTTGCTTCTCCATTAAGCACGCAGCATTAAAGAGAAAGAGCAAAAACTGGTTGGCACGGAATCAGAGTAATGTGTTCGAGTGGAGCGACACGTAGTACAAAGTGGACATCATCATCATCTCATTGAAAATTAACTTGTTCTCGCCATGATATTGCTGAACAATTGCTGAAAAAATATAGATTCTCCTACAGTTACCCGTGGGTTACGATATTTCTCCACTCAAGAGAGTTAAATTTAAAATGTTAACCACAAGCCGTCAGGGGAGTGGTTAAAATTTTAAATTTAACTCTCGAGAGTGGAGAAATATCGTAACCCAAATGGGCAACTGAAGGAGAATTTGCTTCTCCCATTATTTAACACAAGCTTTATTTCAAAATTTGAAATTGATGCGTTTGAAATTAATGCGGGAAAATGCACAAGACATTTTAATCCTCGAGAGGATTACAGATTTTTCCACCTCTCGTTCAGCGGGGTAAAAATGGGAGAAATAACAATCACTCACTCACTCGCTATAATGCTGTGAGTTCGTATACAGCTAACCAAAAATTAATTAATATAGGCCTGATATGATGGTAGTTTATAATGTGTTTTCTAGGTTTTAGCTCATCACAGACATTTAGAACAGACATGGCATACAAAGAAAGTTAAACTGCATCAAAGATTAGGATTAAGGTTGTTTCAGCAAGATGTTAAACAGGTTTGTTTGTAATAGACATCAACAAAATATCCTACCCAATGTCAGATGTACTCGTCAACATTAAATATTTCTGCTTACTCCGACAATAAACAAGTATCACGAAATAATTAAAACATTATTGAAAGTGGCATCACACATATCTACTCTAAGTACACACTATCAGGGCTGTACAATAACTTGTTTTAGCTTACCTGGCCGACAGGTCCTCTATTAAGATTGCTCAATTCGTTCTGATCTATTAACAAACATGGCTACCATAGGCAATTCTTGTTTCTGGTTTGTCAATTTCTAAAATATTTTCTCCTCTGAAACCATCTGTCCAAATGAACCGAAACTTGGTAGGAAGTACCTAAAGGATGGTCCACTTTATAAAGATTGCTAATTTCGTCCCAATCCATTGACAAACATGGCCACCACAGGCAATTCTTGTTTCTGATTGGCCGATTTTTAAAAGTCTTCTCCTCTGAAACCACTTGGCCAAATGACCGGAAACTTGGTAGGAAGTATCTAAAGGAAGGTCCACTATAAAGATTGCTAATTTCGGCCCAATCTGTTAACAAACATGGCCGCCACAGGCAATTCTTATTTCTGATTGGCCGATTTTTTAAAATCTTCTCCTCTGAAACCACTTGGCCAAATGAAACGAAACTTGGTAGGAAGCATCTATGGAAGTCCTCTATAAAGATTGCTCAATTTCTTAATATCTCCTATAAAGTTTCCTCAAAATATTGTTAATGATTTTTGTGATATCAACAGGTAATAGACTGGTTGGATAGTCATGGTGATGGATTTTTAAAGAAGAATACAACAATTGGCAGGAGTCTACAGAGAGGGAAGGCCTTACAGAAAAGCCATGAACATTTTGAAACTGTAGCACAGGTATACCTTATTTTTTGTCATCTCTTGGCGTCCGTCGTCCGTTAACATTTCACATTTTAATATTCTCCTTTGAAACCCCTCAGCCAAATGAACTGAAACTCGGTAGGAAGCATCTATGGAAGGTCCTCTATAAAGATTGCTAATTTTGTCCCGATCCATTGACAAACATGGCCGTGACAGAAAATTCTTGTTTCTGATTGGTCAATTTAAAAAAATATTTTCCTCTAAAACCGCTTTCCCAAATGAACTGAAATTTGGTAGAAAGCATTTATGGCAGGTCCTCTATAAAGATTGCTCATTTTGTCCCGATCCATTAACAAACATGGCCGTCACAGGCAATTCTTGTTTTTGATTGGCCAATTTTTAAAATCTTCTCCTCTGAAACCGCTTGGCCAAATGAATCAAAACTTGGTAGGAAGCATCCATGGAAGGCTCTCTATAAAGATTGCTCATTTAGTTCCGATCCGTTAACAAACATGGCCACGAGAATCAATTCTTGTTTTTGATTGGTCGATTTCTAAAAATCTTCTCCTCTGAAATCGCTTGGCCAAATGAATCAAAACTTGGTAGGAAGCATCCATGGAAGGTCCTCTATAAAGAGTGCTCATTTTGTCCCGATCCATTAACAAACATGGCCATGACAGGAAATTCTTGTTTCTGATTGCTCAATTTAAAAAAAAATCTGTTCCTCTAAAACCGCTTTCCCAAATGAACTGAAATTTGGTAGGAAGCATCTAGGGAAGGTTCTTTATTAAGATTGCTAATTTCATCCCGATTTGTTAACAAACATGGCTGCCATTGGCAATTCTTGTTTCAGATTGGTCGATTTCTTAAAATCTTCTTCCCTGAAACTGCTTAGCCAATTGAACCGAAACTTGGTAAGAAGCATCTATGGAAGGTCCTCTATAAAGAATGCTCATTTAATTCCGATCCGTTAACAAACATGGCCACCACAGCCAATTCTTGTTTCTGATTGGTCAATTTCTAAAAATCTTCTCCTCTGAAACCACTTTTAGTCATTTTACTTTATCTGTTGCATTTTAACTTGGTAAATTTTGTGAATTAAAAGTGCCATCTCTGTGTGCCATGTTTTAATACAAGAGCACTAATGAAGAAAACTGCAATAAAACAATGCTTTAGATTTGTACCAAAGAAACATACATAAAAAAAAAAAAAATGAATATGATATTTGAGATTCAGTTTCAAGAGTTAAATTTCAAAATATCTAAACTATAATTCTTAAAATCTTCTTCCCTGGAACTGCTTGGGCAAATGAACCGAAACTTGGTGGGAAGCACCTATGGAAGGTTCTGTATTTTTCACTACAAAGATATATAAAATATATTGTAACCCTACAATGTGCATGTACTTTTAAAATATTAACAGATACTTGAAAAGTTTGTAATGTTCAAGTTTTAACCTTAATATTCTATTTACTGCTACATTGTGTACACTTTGTTTGCCCAGATGATTGTGTGTGAGCATTGTACACAATATGTCAGATTGGTCATCTACATCTATTTAGGGGATTGATTGATTCCAAAGAAACTGGGCCCGGGTGGCTCAATGAGATAGGTCGCTGGATCTAACAGCTCATACAAGCCTATCACCAATACAGCGTGGGTTCGCGCCCGGCTTTGTAAATTACAGAAAAGGGTGCACTCGACTTGCATCCGCAAGTGATAAAGTTTACCAGTTGCTTGCCCATGGTCGGTGGTTCTCTCTGGGTACTCCGGCTTCCTCCACCACTAAAACTGGTCGCCATGATATAGCTGAAATATTGCTGAAAGTGGTATTAAGCACTAAAAATCAAATAAAAAAAAATCATCTATTTAAATATTACTTCATTAGTGGTGTAATGGTTAGCATTCTCGGTTTCGAGTGTGGTAGATCGTGGGCTCAAGCCCCGGTCTGATCAAACCAAAGATTATGAAATTGGTATTTGTTGCTTCTCCGATAAGGACGCACGCAGTTTTAATTTAACTCTCTTGAGTGGAGAAATATCGTAACCCACGGGCAACTGAAGGAGAATCTATATTTAAATATGAGCATACATAATGAATGTTAAATTAGATACCTACATGTTTATTTAAGGAATATTTGAAATTGTTGAACAGGTTATATGATATAACCTGGTTTGGGTCATTTTACGACTAATAAACCGTGAAGTGGTTTATGAAAAGTGTAAACTGACCCAAACCAGGTTATGCAAGTGTAATCCGTTCAACAATTTCAAATATTCCTTATAATTTGATTTTCACAACAAAATTTAATGATTCCTTGATTTTAATTACGATTATTTCATGTGACTATTTGAATTTGTTGTTGGCGGATGAACACGTTGGTGACGTCGCAATACCAACCCAGGTTATCGAGTATAGCCAAAATTTTCTCCAGCCTGATTAGCCAATCAGATTGAAATATTCAAATCAAATTAAATTATTTCAGAATACTGTAACAAATGCAGAAAAATTATTAGCAGCGGCAGATGAACTAGCTCAGACAGGAGAATGTCATCCCAAAGAAATTTATCGTGAAGCTCAAGAATTGCAGGAACGAATGGAAAGTTTCCTATCAGCTTTAGAAAGGAGGCGTGTCACTCTAGATATGACGGTCTTTTTCTACACACATGTTCATGAGGTAAGTCATGTACTGCTGAAATGATTGACATTTATTCAAATATATTGGACCTGAAGGTGATGGAATGAGTCCTAGTTTCTCCACTATGGGTACAAATTCCTCTGAAACCTCTTTCCACTAGTTTTAGTAGAGGAATCAAGTACACAACTTGAATCTAAAAAAATAGCTATCAAATTATTGAATGATTAACAAATTTACTGTCAGCTGTAGCAAATACACCACAGCATTCCAAAGCAACTGCCATGTTTTCGAGATTTTTACCAATGCATGAATCTACAAATTAAGCTATCAAATTATTGAATAATTAACAAATTTATTGTTAGTTGCAACAAAAACACCACATCATGACAAAACAAATGCCATATTTTCATGTGAAATACCTTCCAATAATAGTAATAGAGGAATGATTACAGACCAGAATGCAGACTGACTGATTTTAGTTAAGTGACCATCAGTCTAATGTTGTCAGTGATTTTAGTTAAGTGACCATCAGTCTAATGTTGTCAGTGATTTTAGTTAAGTGACCATCCATCTAATGTTGTCAGTGGTTTTAGTTAAGTGACCATCAGTCTAATGTTGTCAGTGATTTTAGTTAAGTGACCATCAGTCTAATGTTGTCAGTGATTTTAGTTAAGTGACCATCCGTCTAATGTTGTCAGTGATTTTAGTTAAGTGACCATCAGTCTAATGTTGTCAGTGATTTTAGTTAAGTGACCATCAGTCTAATGTTGTCAATGGTTTTAGTTAAGTGACCATCAGTCTAATGTTGTCAGTGGTTTTAGTTAAGTGACCATCAGTCTAATGTTGTCAGTGATTTTAGTTAAGTGACCATCAGTCTAATGTTGTCAGTGATTTTAGTTAAGTGACCATCAGTCTAATGTTTTCAGTGATTTTAGTTAAGTGACCATCAGTCTAATGTTGTCAGTGATTTTAGTTTAGTGACCATCAGTCTAATGTTGTCAGTGATTTTAGTTAAGTGATCATCAGTCTAATGTTGTCAGTGGTTTTAGTTAAGTGACCATCAGTCTAATGTTGTCAGTGATTTTAGTTAAGTGACCATCAGTCTAATGTTGTCAGTGATTTTAGTTAAGTGACCATCAGTCTAATGTTGTCTGATTTTAGTTAAGTAACCATCAGTCTAATGTTGTCAGTGATTTTAGTTAAGTGACCATCAGTCTAATGTTGTCAGTGGTTTTAGTTAAGTGACCATCAGTCTAATGTTGTCAGTGATTTTAATTAAGTGACCATCAGTCTAATGTTGTCAGTGATTTTAGTTAAGTGACCATCAGTCTAATGTTGTCAGTGATTTTAGTTAAGTGACCATCAGGCTAATGTTGTCAGTGACAGTTGAATTAAAGTTTTATTGTAGTTGTTGGTGGCAAGATAAAAATATTAACAACTGTGTATTATCTCCCCTTGACCAGTGGTAGGATCTAACACTGGTAGAAGTAAAACGAGGCTTGCCAAGTTGTTGAGGATTGAACCTTGCATGAGTGTGTTTTAGATTTTACGATCTTGTGTAAAATAAAATATTGTCCTCTATAAAATAGTGTCCATGAGACAAAATTTCATAGGAAATATCGTCCATGGACAAAATTTCATTAAATTTTATTATGAAATTTTGTCCGGGACATATGAAATATTGTCCGTTGCTATGAAATTTTGTCCATTCAATGGACAATATTTCATATCAAATAATGTCTACAAATGGAAAACTTACCCCTGGAGAAATTGTGTACTAAAGAAATCTTTTAAATAGATTTCATCTGAAAAATTGTGAATATTAAATGTTACCAAACTTAATCAGTACAATATGGAAATAAATACAACAAAATATGGAATTATTGGTTGTAACTAAATCCATCTGGAAATTTGTTTTCACTCATAAAATCAATAAGATATTTATATTCCTGACTCTCCATTATTTGTACTTAAATTTGCATTCAATCATTTAGAAACTTTATTGTAATAAGTATTCAAAAGTATAAAAAAAACATCTTAATGACTTGATTATAATTTTCTTTGAAGGACAAAATTTCATGATAATCATATATGAAATATTGTCCATAAATGATCTCTCTTTTACAGGGCTCACCAAACCAGGTGACTTGGGCGACAAAGTCGCCTTCACGGCTCTGAAGTCGCTCCAACTCGGCCCAAAAGCGAAATTTCAGTCGCCCTGTTATTTTGAGACGTCGCCTATAAATTTTCAATAATCATACTTATTCTTCATTATTCACGTAAAAGAAGCTCCCATGTTCCTGAAATATGACCCATACAGGGCTTGATGTTCAATATTTTATTCCAAACTCGTTAATTGCATCCTTTTTAAGATCGTTGTGCAGNTTCACGGCTCTGAAGTCGCTCCAACTCGGCCCAAAAGCGAAATTTCAGTCGCCCTGTTATTTTGAGACGTCGCCTATAAATTTTCAATAATCATACTTATTCTTCAATATTCATGTAAAAGAAGCTCTCATGTTCCTGAAATATGACCCATACAGGGCTTGATGTTCAATATTTTATTCCAAACTCGTTAATTGCATCCTTTTTAAGATCGTTGTGCAGAATGTGCAGCACACGTTCGTTTTGTGAAAGGTAGGGGAACATGCGGTAGTGGGGAAAGAAACATTAAAATCGGGATCGGTTTTCGGAAGTCTCCCAGATTTTCCCTCACTTCGCCCTTAAGTCAACTGAGAGAGAAGTCAAGTCGCCCTGTTTTTACTATGTGTGGTGAGCCCTGCTTTTAAAGACTAAATTTCATAGTGAATATCCATGATGTGTTGTCCAAAAAGGGACAAAATATCATGTGGAATATTGTCTCAACAGGGACAATTTTTCATAAACTAGGACTACATTTCATATTACAAATCTATGAAATGTTGTCCTAATGGACATTATTTTGCTTTACACTTGCACCTTCCACGATGTTTGTCTCTTTCTCGCCCCTTTCTACCTTGTCAATGTTTGCTTAGTTTTTGTAACTAAAAAATTACCTCCCTTTGACCAAATTCTACGAAATGTAGTTCTGGAATATTGTTTGCAATTTTTTTCTCATCATAGATATAGCCGAAATACTGCAATTAAGCAACATATCAATTAACCTACCAAAATGCAATTAATATGTAAATTTTCTTATTTTAATATAATTTTAGACTTTTGTTTGAATGCAAATTTTACCAGAACTATCAGTGGATGGTACCATGCAAAGTTGTTTTTTTTTAAGTGAATTGAAAGTGCAGGATGGTCAACACCACAGAACATTGTTTAACATAGAACATAATAAAAAACATTTTCTCAAAGATTACTACACATTTGAGAATGAATATTCAGGAGAGCAATGAAGGCTCTTGTGAACCTCTACTAATTCAGAATTATGGAAAGAAAGTGAGACATTAGGTCTAGAAATGATTACATATATTCTTCTCAAATATGGTTTATAGTCTTGATTAAGAGGATGAGATAATATTTAGAATAAAGTACAGTGTAGTTCTTTGTATTAAGAAAGGCAAATATTGTGGAATTTTTGGATTAAATATTTTCACTTAATATGTCACTTGATTTGAACTAAAATCAATTGCATAACATTAAAAATCTGCTCAAAAGCAGATTTTAAAAGCAAATCGCAAAACATTTGACAGCAGATAATTCTGTTGTCCCGTACAGTAATGCAAAGGATATGCGCATGACCCAAGATTTGAACTCTTTCTGGGAGATTATCGCTCATGTGCAATGTTCAGTTGATGAAAAAAAATAAAAATATATTCCGTGTCTACCATAAGAATAATTGGACAAAAAAAATTGGTTCACACAACATGAAACAGACAGATTCCTCAATAATCATTGCCAGGAATGTGTGCATGCTTACCTCAGCATCCATGATTGTTTATCTTTTCTTCACGAGGTCACGATCGGCAATCATCGCACCAAACTTTTCTTCACAAGGTTATGATTGGCAATCATTGTAACGAAACAACCGAAAGTTAATCAGTCTCCACAACAATGGTGAGGACGACAAACATGCACACGGATTTGCAGATTTCTAAATGTTGGGAACATATTTCAACTTGAAACATGCATGAATAGCTTAGTAAAGGTACCGCCGTATTCCAAATTGAATTTTCCGTGCAAAATGTTCTTCACCCAAAACTGGTGTAATATTACTTTAAAAACATATTTCTGAATTATGTGGGATAGAAATTGCATTTGTTGATTTATTTTACAGCTAACTTGTTGGTTAGAAGAATTACAACAAGAATTACAGAGTTCAGAGATAGCTGACACAGTAGAAGGTTCAGAACAATTACTGGGTCAGTTTAACCAACAAAGGGAGACAACTATAGAGGCAGCTATTAATACTGTTAGTGAGGGAGAGAATCTTCTAGAACAATTACGGTAAGTCATATTTTCATAGAAATAGTTTTATTTTATTTCATGGTTCTAATTGCATGGTAGTGTGATATATGTCTACCTATGTGTGGACATTGTGTCTGTGATTGTATGATGGTTAGATTTACATCTAAATTTGTGTAGACCATCGTGGCTGTGATTGTATGGTGGTTAGATTTACATCTAAATTTGTGTAGACCATCGTGGCTGTGATTGTATGGTGGTTAGATTTACATCTAACTTTGTGTAGACCATTGTGTCTGTGATTGTATGATGGTTAGATTTACATCTAAATTTGTGTAGACCATCGTGGCTGTGATTGTATGGTGGTGAGATTTACATCTAACTTTGTGTAGACCATCGTGGCTGTGATTGTATGGTGGTTAGATTTACATCTAACTTTGTGTAGACCATCGTGGCTGTGATTGTATGATGATTTACCTCTAACTTTGTGTAGACCATCGTGGCTGTGATTGTATGATGATTTACCTCTAACTTTGTGAGGACATCGTGGCTGTGATTGTATGATGGTTAGATTTACATCTAACTTTGTGTAGACCATTGTGTCTGTGATTGTATGATGGTTAGATTTACATCTAACTTTGTGTAGACCATTGTGTCTGTGATTGTATGATGGTTAGATTTATATCTAACTTTGTGTAGACCATCGTGTCTGTGATTGTATGATGGTTAGATTTACATCTAACTTTGTGTAGACCATCGTGGCTGTGATTGTATGGTGGTTAGATTTACATCTAACTTTGTGTAGACCATCGTGTCTGTGATTGTATGGTGGTTAGATTTACATCTAAATTTGTGTAGACCATCGTGTCTGTGATTGTATGATGGTTAGATTTACATCTAACTTTGTGTAGACCATCGTGGCTGTGATTGTATGGTGGTTAGATTTACATCTAACTTTGTGTAGACCATCGTGGCTGTGATTGTATGGTGGTTAGATTTACATCTAAATTTGTGTGAACCATCGTGGCTGTGAATGTATAATGATTTACCTCTAACTTTGTGTGGACATCGTGGCTGTGATGTATGATGGTTAGATTTACATCTAAATTTGTGTGGACCATCATGGCTGTGATTGTATGATTGTCCCCCGACACTTCGTCGAAGGGGACTATAGAAATGGGTGTCGTCCGTCCGTCCGTCCGTCCGTCCGTGTGCTTTTTGGTTTCCAGATGATAACTTGTGAATGAAAAGTCAGATTGAAGCTAGGTTTGGTATGTAAGTGTATCTCATGAATATCTAGGTCAAGTTCGATAGCGATCATTTTTCGACAAATCTGACGAGAGTTACATCCCTTTTTATACTTTGTCCGTGTGTCCCGAATTGGTTTCCAGATGATAACTTGTGAATGGAAAGTCAAATTGAAGCTAGGTGTGACATGTAAGTGTATCTTATGAATATCTAGGTCAAGTTCGATAATGACCATTTTTCGACAATTTTTACTAGAGTTGTGCCCCTTTTTATACCTCAAAATTGCTAAATATTTGGTTTCCAGATGATAACTTGGGAACAAATAGTCAGATTGAAACTAGGTTTGGTATGTAAGTGTATCTCATGAATATCTAGGTCAAGT
>MJUT01056352.1:966777-982146 GCA_002080005.1 Gigantidas platifrons
GAGCGATACAGGCTCATGTGAGCCTCTAGTATTTACGTCTCATCCGAAGGACGGGTTGGTTGTGAATTTATACATGCCGCACAACCGACGGATGCCCCTTCAAGCCGAAGAAGCTCTCGGTCCCATTTTCATATCCTGGGGTTCCTGTGGGTTTTATTTTGGTGTAGAAAGTTGATTCCTGTAGCTAACAAACTCTTTATTGTTCATGGGTACGAGATGAATGAGGCTCTGTAGGGGTCTTCATGGTAGTTTATGGTAGTTGGATTTTGAACTGCCTATTCAATCAGTGCCTATCACCACTGATGTTGTGAGCTTGAATCTCGATCAGGGTGAGGTGTACAATATTACGTGATAAAGTTTATCAGTGACTTGCGACAAGTCGGTGGTTTTTTCCTGGTCCTCCGGTTTCCTCCACCAATAAAACTGACCACCACAATATAACTGAAATATTGTTGAAAGTGGCGTTAAACATCATCAAACAAACAAACAAACATAATCAATATGTATAACAATGTCTTTCAAAAGCTCATCTTATCTTATCATATCTTATCATATCTACAAACAAAGAAAGCATCAATGTTAAATTCTCCCAACTGTAGTGTGAGTAGCTGGGTATCAATCAACATATGACATCTATAGTCTACAGTTAAATAGATAAAATACAAGTTGTTTTACACATGTTGATGATTAGTCTAGATTAACTTCTACTACACAATATTATTGGTTGACAATGTCTTTCACATTTTTTCTCATATATACTTTTCAACTTTTGTCATTTTCTGAGAAAATTCTTTCAGTTATTTATTTTTGTTGACAATGTCATTCACATTTTTTCTCATATATACTTTCAACTTTTGTCATTTTCTGAGAAAATTCTTTCAGTTATTTATTATTGTTGACAATATCTTCTTCTTCCAGTGTAGGAACTAGATTCATTATTGAATGTATATGGTTTCTCATGACGGGCAATAGAGCAAGATTTGGCTATCTTATTTAGGCTCTTTGGTTTTATTGCTGGCAAATCTTTCAATTATTTAGCTTTCCAATCATTTGAGTTTGAGTGTACCTGATGAAGTTTATTCCAGAAATGCGTCGTGCGCACTAAATTTGATATCTACGTTTTATTCTGGTGTATTTACAGCTGAAATAATCCAATATTTATAAATAAAACTATGTACAGGGGCATATGCTCTACTTCGTGGAGACTGCCTTGAGGGCAGATTGGAATCCTTCCAATGTGTTGATAGTTGTTATGTTGGTGGGTAGATGATTCCAATTCTTATTGGACCTGGGGAAAAATGAGTTCCTGTAGTATTGTTTGATGTCCTCTCTTGGTAGAACTTCGTTAAAAGGGAACTATAGTAATGTGTATCGTCCGTACGTCCTGAATTGGTCAGATTAAAGCTAGGTATACGTATGTGTATCTTATGAATATCTACAGTAAGTAAAGTTTGATATTGATGATTTTTCAATTATTCTTACCAGAGTTATGCCCCTTTTTGTACTTCAAATTTGCAAAATTTTTGGTTTCCGAATGATAAATTGTGAGTGTTAGTCAGACATGTGGTATGTCTTTTCAACACTTCAGATCAGATTATTTCTTTTTTGGACATAAAAAAATCAGTTATTTTTCTTTAGATTATACTGAAATATTTTGTTAAAAGTGCAGGGTCATGTTATGTAGTGTTGCATCTTTCATGTTAGTTAATTTTTTTCTATGAAATTTAGTGAGGCTCTATGGAGAAATGAACCTGTATTAAGATATATTACACAGTTAGAAGGTTATACTGTAACTCATGTTGCTCAAGTATTTGTTCTAAATGTTAATTACATCACAGATATGTTATAAAATAGCAGGAGGGAGTAGATTATATAGTTAATAATTTAAGATTTACATGTAATCATTAATATCCCTAGCGTTTAATTTCCTTGTATTGTTCTCTTGTGTCATGTATAATGTTAAATCTATTTGAATACATTCCAAAATCTGTTCTTTTAAACTCTTAATAAAAAAAACACATGCCTTATGTAATAAAAGTGCAAGAATATATAAGTATTTTACAGTGGGGAGTTCTCAAAAATGATTTCGTTCTTGAAGACTTTCTGAAAGTACTTTTAGATTGCTTTGATTTTGTTACTACAGAATGTAATCTGACAATTGTAAGACTGGGAGGATGTAAAAAATATCCCAGGATATAGACTCATATTTAATATTACTGAAATGTTAAATAAATAATTAGAAGACTCAGATAAAATACAGGTTAAAAAGGGACTGTCCCAGGTCTCATGGTCAATAAAATACAGGTTAAAAACGGGGAATGTCCCTGTTCTCATGGTTAATAAAATACAGGTTAAAAAAAGGGACTGTCCCAGGTCTCCTGGTCAATAAAATACATGTTAAAAAGGGGCTGTCCCAGGTCTTATGTTTAATAAAATACAGGGTGAAAAAAGGGACTATCCCAGGTCTCACAGTCAATAAAATACAGGTTAAAAAAGGGGACTGTCCCAGGTCTCACAGTCAATAAAATACAGGTTAAAAAAGAGGACTGTCCCAGGTCTCCTGGTCAATAAAATACAGGTTAATAAAAAGACTGTCCCAGGTCTCCTGGTCAATAAAATACAGGTTAATAAAAAGACTGTCCCAGGTCTCAATGTCAATAAAATATAGGTTAAAAAAGGGACTGTCCCAGGTCTCAAGGTCAATAAAATATAGATTAAAAAAGGGACTGTCCCAGGTCTCAAGGTCAGTAAAATATAGGTTAAAAAAGGGACTGTCCCAGGTCTCAATGTCAATAAAATATAGGTTAAAAAAGGGATTGTCCCAGGTCTCAAGGTCAATAAAATACAGGTTAAAAAAGGGACTGTCCCAGGTCTCCTGGTCAATATAATACAGATTAAAAAAGTGATTGACTCAAGTCTCATGGTCAATAAAATACAGGTTAGCAAAAGAGACTGTCCCAGGTCTCATGGTAAATAAAATACAGGTTAAAAAAGGGACTGTCCCAGGTCTCAAGGCCAATAAAATACAGGTTAAAAAAAGGGATTGTACCAAGTCTCATTGTCAATAAAATACAGGTTAAAAAAGAGACTGTCCCAGGTCTCATGGTAAATAAAATACAGGTTAACAAAAGGGCTGTCCCAGGTCTCAAGGTCAATAAAATACAGGTTAACAAAAGGGCTGTCCCTGATCTCCTGGTAAATAAAATACAGGTTAACAAAGGGGGCTGTCCCAGGTCTCTAACAGAAGAACAGACAATGAAATAGCCGAAAGAAAAAGAATAACCGAACAAACAATGGTCAGCAAAATACTAGACAGTAAACTAAAGATTGAGCCACTAAAAACAGGGTGAAGTCAGGACTTGGTGAAGATTTCTGTAAGCATTGGAACTCTTGTTTGTTTTTATACATCATCAACTTTCTTTATTATATGATTGAACTTTGTATAGTTTCTAATTGGCTGAAATCAACTTGAAAAGTAATGCGTACGTGCGATGTCAACCTCAAATGAGCTAAAATTAGCTCATAGGTAGTGTGGACTGTAATGTCATCCCAATTTGGGCTAAAAATAGAAATATAGATTCCAGAATTCCACGTTCCAATCAAATTTGACGTCTCTCGGCAACATTGGCCAATCAGGGGGCGTCTTTCATCCGGGGTTCCTTGACGTCATTCTCTATCAAAGAATGCCTTGACGTCTGTACATAAAAAATAAAATAAAATGGACAATGAATTGTCGTCTGCACGGTTTGCCACAGTGGACGAGGCTGAATTCAGAAGAATTTTGAAAGAAAAAGATTCCAAAAACACGCGTAGAGCAACAAATGTAGCTGTCAACATATTCCGGACATATTTAAAAGCTAAAAATATGCCAGAAACGTTTTTTTCCCATGTATAATCATATAATGAAACGATCATTGACTTTGGAATAGGTTGCTACTGGGATTTATCAACCCTCAAAAAGCAATATTCACCTCGCCTTCGGCTCAGTGAATATAACTTTTTTCAGGTTGATAAATCCCTGTAGCAACCTATATCAAAGTCAATAATTGTATAATGTACATCTTCGTCATTGATAATGAACATTACATGTCTTTTTAGGTGTACTCCATCAGTTGAATGAGAGTAGATCACAGCTAGAAGAACTGTGGGCAGCCAGGAAGATGAAGCTGGATCTGTGTTTACAACTAAGACTGTTTGAACGAGATTCCTTAGAGGTAATATTTCATAGAATTTACCAGATTTTCAACACCATGAATTTATGTTTATTCTCCATAGATTTGATTAAAACAAGGAAAAGAGTTTTAAATTTAAGAAGGTACTATTCTGTAAGGAATGAACTAACCATGTGGATATATAATCCTAGAACCACCTTGTTGCAATCAAAGCCTCTGTATACCTTGTGGCAATCAAAGCCTCTGTATACCTTGTTGCAATCAAAGCCTCTGTATACCTTGTTGCAATCAAAGCCTCTGTATACCTTGTGGCAATCAAAGCCTCTGTATACCTTGTGACAATCAAAGCCTCTGTATACCTTGTGGCAATCAAAGCCTCTGTATACCTTGTGGCAATCAAAGCCTCTGTATACCTTGTGGCAATCAAAGCCTCTGTATACCTTGTGACAATCAAAGCCTCTGTATACCTTGTGGCAATCAAAGCCTTTGTATACCTTGTGGCAATCAAAGCCTCTGTATACCCTGTGGCAATCAAAGCCTCTATACCTTGTGGAAATCAAAGCCTCTGTATACCTTGTGGCAATCAAAGCCTCTGTATACCTTGTGGCAATCAAAGCCTCTGTATACCTTGTGGCAATCAAAGCCTCTGTATATATGCCAGTCCTAGTGTCTAGTGAATTATTGTTTGTGAAGTGTTCTATAGTTTTTATTTACCACCGTTTCAACAGGTTGCTGAACTTGGTGACACAGATTATGGTCTTTAATATAAGTTGATGTTAAACAACAGTCAATCAATCAATGTTTTTTTTGTAATTTTAGGTATCATCACAGTTAGAGCTATGGGCAGAAGAGTTACAACACCAAGAGCTGGGTAATGAAGGGAGCAAGGCTGAACAACTGTTGCAGGCTCATAATGAGAGTGTACTATTGATGCAGAACTGTACATTTGAAGTTTTACAGAGGGGCCAGGAGTTGATTCAGGTAGAGCTTAAAAGTCAAACCTGAGTGTCAAACTCTTAATATTTACTTTTAATCATCTGAAACTTTCATACCCCAAAGGCTAGATTTTTTAGGCATAAATTTCTTTTTATTATGATTGATGTAAATAATCTGGGGGCTGTCATGGTCGTGATTATGGTAGTTGTATTTACAACTACCTGTGCAATCAGTGCTTATCACAACTGAAGTTGTTAGTTCGAATCCCTCTTAGGCGAGGTGTACTTGATCCAAAATTATGTGATCAGTTTGTCAGTGACTTGCAACAGGTCAGTGATTTTCTCCAGGCACTCCAGTTTCCTCCACCAATAAAACTAAGTGCCACAATATAGCTGAAATCTTGTTGAAAGTGGCATTAAACACCGTAATGCTAACCCCTGTAAATAATCTGAAAATAAATATTGTGTTATAATTAAATAATAAATAGATAATGATATGAGACTCGATGACCTGACACAGAAAAATTAAACAATATTTTATGGAATATTATAGGGGTGTAATGATTCACCGGTGCACCGATGCATCACAATATTTTCCAGAATTAATGACTTAAACATGGTGGAAGGGTTGATTGAGACTTCCTGAAATGAAGGGATATTCCAGAAATTATGATGTAGACGGCAAGAATAGGCTTCTTTCAATGAAAGACTATTTCAGAATTATTTATGTGTATAGGTAGGACACTTGAAGGGCTATTCCAGAATTAATTATGTAGACGAGTAGAATGGCACCACCTGGAATGAATGCAATATTAGAGGTAGAATGACCTTCCTCAAATAAAGCTTTAACCAGAATTAATTATGTAGAGGGGTAGAATGGATGCAATAAGAGGTAGAATGACCTTCCTCAAATGAATGGTTGTACCAGAATTAATTATATAGAGGGGTAGAAAAAGTTGCAATTTATTTTATATTAAAATTGTTCTTTCATAGCATTATTAAACCATTTTGTAGGTGTTTGAGAATTCTCGTATACAGTTGATGGCTGACTCTCAATGTGAGGCTCAGTCTCGTATCCAGGCACTACTGGAATACTTACATGAGAGAGAGATGGATCTGGAAGCCATTGCTGAGTCTAAACGAGAGAGATTGGAGCAGCTAGTACAGCTAAGGAACTTTGAAGTGGAGGCTAGACAGGTATTACACAATTTAAATCACATTGGTTTGAAGCCTGTCACAAAATATTTAGCTGAAAGATTTAATCACACTTTGACATTTGAACTTTGACCTAGGTCATTAGAACACTTACCAATGTTTATAAATAGATGAGGAAATTGTACTAGAATTTATTTAAGGCCATGCAAAATTAATTACTTGGTTCTCGGGCCCTTTTTTGTCAAAATTGATGAGGGAGGGCGGCATTTTTTTTTTATCCTTTTACTGCTGTAAAAAGTGATGAGGGAGGCATTTTTTCTTCTTTTTTTTTGTGAAAAATATGGCAATGTATAAATCTTTTCATTACTTTATTGAAAATTTCAATTTTATTTCTTCCGATGGTGACAGAAACATCACAAGTGGTTAATTTTTCTGGAAACGTCCAATCCTCTGGTCCCAAAGTACCATTTTTTATCTCCATAAACAATTCCAAGAAGGTACAAGCTTCGGAGAAGCCCCCTATTATGTTCCCTGGTAAAACTGGCAAACATTTGTGCCGAATTTGCACAGAAACGATTGACATTTTGTCTAAATGTCAAACGGAAGCACGTTTTTTATTTATACATTGTCATAACGATGCTTTAAATCTCATTTAAGCATGATGCGTTTTAAAGCGTTTCACCGACCATGCGATATAAGAGAAAAAATTGATGCGGTTGTTTTTTCCGTACGGACAGCGCTACCGCATTTAAATTTTTTTTTTACTATTTTTGCAATAAAACCGGCAATGCGGCGACGAATTTCCACATGCGGGCAGGCCTGAGAACCAAGAAATTAACTTTTTATGGCCTAATTAGATATTTATTCCTGTCAATGGGTGAATATGTAAAGCAAAATTATGTCCTATGAAATTATGTTATATTGTCATGGAATTTTGTCTTATCTATGATATTTTGTCCTTTATCTGGACAGTATAATATCATCTTAGAGGACAATATATCATAGTGAAACTGTGTCCTAACAAAGGGAGATAATTCTAATTCTAATTCAAAACTTGGACATTGTTAATATATTTCAAATTGAATCAAATATAGTGTAATAAATATCATTTCTATGACAAAGAAATCTCTTATATTTTGAAATAAAGTATAGTATGAATATGTGAAGCATAACAATATCATATATCCAGTTGATGTCGGGCATTATTTCACAGTTAAATAATGTCCAGTAAGAATGGACAATATCTCATGAGGACACAATTTCATTATGAAATAATGTCCAGGACACTATTTCATTATGAAATAATGTCCAGGATACTATTTCATTATGAAATAATATCCATGGACAATATTTGATATGATATTTTGTCTGGAGGACATTATTTCATGGAGGACACTATTTTATTTTACAAATATTGTGGACATGATCATTAGTGTGAATTCATGTTTACCTTACCTGACCCAAAGGATCAATTGAGGTATTGCCATCTCTTGGTGTCTGTCATCATAGGAGTCGTCGTTTTACATTTTGATGTTCTTCTCTGACACAACTGGGCCAATTGGATTCAAACTTGATAAGAACTTTCGTCGGATGGTCCCCTACAATATTAACTTTTTTTTGTTGACTAGATTGATTTGTTTTGATTTTTGGTGTTTTAATGCCACTTTCAACAATATTTCAGCTATATCATGGCGACCAGTGTTAGTGGTGGAGGAAGCCGAAATACCGGAGAGAACCACCGACCATGGGCAAGCAACTGGTAAACTTTATCACTTGTGGCTGCGAGTCGAGTGCACCCTTTTTTGTAATTTACAAAGCCGGGTGCGAACCCACGCCGTATTGATGATAGGATTGTATGAGTTGTTAGATCCAGCGACCTAACTCGTTGAGCCACCCGGGCCCCTTATATTACTTATACTTACTGTATATAGAACTATATCTGAAGAAAATCATTGGTTATACAAGTCTTAATGAGGTCATGAATTTTCAAACATACTTTTTGTTTTAATGATGAAGAATGTTTAATTATAAACATGATTTATATTGTGTAAAGATGTTATATCATGTATCATGACAAAGATAACTGAAATAATACTCTCCTGACGTTACCTAGCAACCAATCAAGCATGAATCAAACGCCAATGGCCATATACTGAAATCAACCTTGCAAGCAAGTTGCACAGACAGGTGCAGCACATATTTATATCCACGGCGGCCCCTCAAATATGGTGTTTTATCTGTTTACATGATAATATTATTGTTTTAGGTGATATACTGGATAGATCATGGGAAATCTATGTTAATCAGCTGTTTTACCTGTCCTAACTCATTAATGGAGGCTGAAACTCTCAAGAAAGAACATGAACAGTTTATGCATGCTATCGAGGTAAGAACATGAACAGTTTATGCATGCTATCGAGGTAAGAACATGAACTGTTTATGCATGCTATCGAGGTAAGAACATGAACAGTTTATGCATGCTGTCTAGGTAAGAATATGAACTGTTTATGCATGCTATCGAGGTAAATAACAAGTTTCATTCAATATTGGAGTTGACAATTCCTGTGGTTGTCAGCTCTAATATTAAATTCTGATGATGAGAAGAAGATTACTTGACATAGTACATATCAGTAATACTAGGGATAGCAGTGGGAAATTTATGCTAAATGAAATAATTCAACTTGGTCTTTCTTAAAATGATTAAAATCGGATAAGATTTGTAGTTTTTACACTAATTTAAACATTGAAAAAATACGCAGTTGTTTTGGCGGGAAAACCATTATTACTGATATCTGAAAAATAGGACGTCTTTCGTTTCATAGTTCTGATAGAAAAAAAAATATGTACCTCGACCCTTTTATACTATTATGCTTTTCTTTCAAGATATTTCCAATAAACAGCAAAATGAAGTTGAATATTCAATGGAAGGTTGATATCTAAAATTACCAAAATTTAGTGCAATTTACCTTTTCGCCTGCTTTTAGACAACAGATATTGTAAATTTTACACCTTTTCCACCAAGATTTTCTTACTTATGCTATTTAAAACATGTTCTTGTTACTTTAGAAACATGCAAGAAATAATAAATAGAGAATATACCATAATACAAACAGTTCCGATCACTTAATTGTCAGAAATCACTGATTTTTGGCCTATAAATACGATTTTTATTAATTGAAAATCGTCATTTTCCTCCATTTTTCGTGTATATTTTTTAATTTTAATTGAGTTTAGCTGAAAGTATCAACCTTTAAAGCATTTGCTTTGGAGATATTTTGAAAGTATGCTCGTTTAGAATTAAAAACCAAACAAATTTATTTAATATAATTATAATATTTTTTGTACCATAACAATTGCTGGACTTTACTTTAACAATTGATACCAGAGTTTACTGGTGCCTATCGTGGAAATGTAGAAATCACTTTAAATAAAACCAGTCTGAAATTGAAAAATATTATGGCTAGGGAATTTCTCTATTGACTGCTGTCCCTAGTAATACACTTATAAATCTTTCCTGTTATTTAAACCAAGTACTGTGCATTACACACATAATTTCTACCCATGACTGTAAACAAAATTGTAACCTGTCAAAAAATGGTCAATTTCTTGTAATTTTTCTTCAGACAAATGCTGTTTGCATGATTTATTTATACAGTATTTATGAATTTATTTAATTTAGTTTTCAAATTTTAGTCAATGATCATTTTCTCTTCTTTTTTTTTTTATTTAAAAATTTGAATTTGAAGCAATCATATTTGGTTTTTTTTTGGGGGGGTATTATATAGACATAAAATCTCAGGTTGATCGGAATTTCACTACTAGTACAGTATTAATTTTTTGGGTATTTAGATGAACTTTAAGATAATGCATTTTGATATTATTCGATTCGATAATTCCAGCAACTATGAAAATAAAAAAATTATAAAATAGCTCTCAAAATACTAATTCATGTAATAACAATTTAAAATATTGTTTTGATAAACTTTATTACGATTATTAACATTTGATTGTTTTATAATTATTGTTGAGTGTAGGCTCGGTATGGTACAATCAGCGACATGTGTCGCGGGTTCAATAATCATTCTTTATTAATCGTAATTAACGGTTAATAATCAAGCCACAGCTGAATTTAATTACTAATTAACACAAATTATCACAAGTTTATCACTCTACCTGTAATCATTATCTGACATTTATCACATCTTGCTGTAAGAACAT
The DNA here is from genome assembly GCA_002080005.1 of Gigantidas platifrons. Taxonomy (NCBI): domain Eukaryota; kingdom Metazoa; phylum Mollusca; class Bivalvia; order Mytilida; family Modiolidae; genus Gigantidas; species Gigantidas platifrons. The sequence goes on from MJUT01056352.1 coordinate 977,258, forward strand.
GCAACAGTAACATACACCTGTCCATTAAATTACGATGTTCCAGTTTGGCATGGTAAAACTTGTGATTTTATTATTGCCGGGACCAACTGTTCGAGGTATCGATGTTCGAGCGAATGGATTTTTTTTTAATTTAGAAATAATATAAGGAAAACTGACGAGACTTTCAAAGCAGTTTGAGCCATCCATAGTGTTCGACCGATCCGAGTTCAACTGAGTGAAGTTTGACTGTATATACACTATTATCTGTGTCACCCAGTTTCAAGTCAGTTGAAACGGTCAGAAATAAAAACTACCTACGTTGGATATCATATAACTAAAGTGCATCGGAAGCATAACATTTTGTGCAACTTAAATTCCACTATTGCTTTGAATGTAGACGATTATTCATGTGCCATAAAAGATTTAACAAGGTCTCTTAGGCCATTGTAAATACAGAAAGTGGAACCTTGGTGCATTTGGTTGGATGTCCTCAGAATTCTTCAATAGTTAAAAAGAAAGACAAAACATCGGTAAACAATGTATGAAAACATTGTCCTATTTATAGAGACCCTAAGTATTTGAAATTTTCAGATCATCGTATTTTTGTCAGGATTCAAACTAAAATAAAGGAAGATTACGATTAAGAGATGTCTGCTTGAAAATGTCATCTATATGTGGTAAAGAGAGACCAGTGGGGCAATATTCACAATTTGTTCGTTGGTTGTGGAAAAGATAGCATAAACATTTGTTAAAACGAACTATTTGAGTATGATAACGAGACATTTGAGGAAGTTTTGAACGATCTACTTGACAGGGAAAACTTTAACATTCATAAAATTGATGAATTCACGGCTTGTTTATCTGATAAAATAACAGGAACAATATTCATTCCTGATATGGAGGAACAGATTTGTATAGTTAAAGAGTTTGAGAAAACTTTGAAATTTGTTGTTTTTATGATGCATAGGGACACAGAAGTTGGATTGGCAAGCTTGTCGGCTAGAGAACCAACAACCACACCACAGTATGATGTTTTTATGAATTCTTTTTGGATTCTCTCTTTTTCTGACAGATTTAAAATTATGTTGCCAAAAAAAAAAAACCCCAACTTTTTACATACCTACCTACTTCTTCTGAAAAATAGGATAGGGAGAGGGCAAATAAATATATTTTTAGATGTGGCCCTGTTATGGTAGGAGGGATACTGTTTTATATTAAGACAACATGTTCTTATGTATATGTCATTATGATTTATACTGAAATATTAATAATGAAACTTAATATCTTACAGAAAACTAACATAAGTATGGCTCAAGTAACACAGAGAGCAGAAAATATGATACAAGCTCATCATTTTAACTCAGATCTCATACGAGCTATTGCTGAAAATGTGACGTTTTCATGGCAACAGTTAATGTATCATACGGAGGAGAGGCATAAATTAGTGATGGCTTCCATGAACTGGTATAAAACTGCTGAACAGGTTAGATCGTAGTTATATTTATACAAGATAATGTCAAATATTTTTTATTTGTTGGAACCATTTTTTTTTTGCAAATTTCTCGACTGAACCAATCAACAAATTATAAAGTTTTCTTTCTATTTACATGATGAACACTAATAAATAATTTATACATATTGACTGGGTATGAGGGGAATAGCAAGTTTATTGACCTCGAGATACCAACTATTGCCCGCGGCCAAGGTCTGTTAAATCTAGATCCCCTTCCTAAGGGCCCCTTGGATTTTATATTGAATGGCCTGCCATATTCCAAACATCTGCACACTTGGAGTGTCTCTGGAATTTTACGAAAGCAGATTAGTTCCGAATGCAATAGTAAAGCCAAGTAACCAATCCGGACACAGCATTAAAATTCCGCGAAACAATGTGACAGTGTCGGTCAAATAATTGGAAACTATTGACCGGTGAAGTAAACTTCTCGACATAAGCCTGGAAAAATAGTAAAACTATCGAGTAGATTTTTATATAGAAAATTATAACTGAGGTATAATAACATAATTTACATATATACAGTGGAACCTGTCTGAACTGAAACTTCTTGGGATCAAGTTTTGTGTTCAGTATAGACAGGTGTTTGCTTTATGCAGGTTAATTGAACAAAGGTTTCCTACATGAGGACTTTATTTAATTAAAAATAAATCATGGAAGCCAGAATGTGTTTTGAGTTTTAACATGGGTTGGCAGATATCAGTATGAGGGATAAAATTCACTAATATCCGCCAACCCATGTTAAATCTTAAAACACATTCTGGCTTCCATGATTTATTTCGATTCTGATATGTCTAACAGTACAAATACGGTAGTAAACTTTGATTGGAAGATGGTAATTTATATTTACGTTTGCGGTAAATGCCGCACACATTTATGCTGCCAATGACTGGTATGCAAGACTCTGGAATAGTCAAGGAAGACAGAAATAAATATTTGACAATAATATATGTCCTTTAGGTAATTATGAATATAATATGCTAAATTGAAGTTTTGCTCGTAGTGTACAGTGTCAGTCCCAAATGAAAACAGGAAAATTTGTTTCTGGATTATCAAATTTCAGAATTGATGCTATTCAAGCACATGAAGTCTTGGAACAACATAAAGCATTAACAAAAGTTGCAGAACAGCCTGAGGTTACAAAATATGAGGATGCAAGACTTCTGTTTTTTTCTTTGGTCTAGTAAATTTGAGTTTGGGCTAGTAAAATTACAGATTTGCTAGCCCAAAACAAAGGGCAAGTAGGTCAAAGATTTGAAGGCAAGGACTGTTAATTATGGATATGTTGATTATTTTCAGTGAATATAGATGTTTCAAATGCTAACAACCATTTAAATAATTTTATTTTGTTATTTTATCACCTGGCTTAAATGTGTACCACACATGTGCTAATCAGACTTTTTGAAATTTGTGGGACCGAGCTGGCAGAAAATCACAAAGACCGGCAGTACTGCCAAGTGTCCAAAAATTTTGTTTGTTTGTGTATTTTGTTTTGCACCGGAAATCGGAAATGCAACTGGTATGCCGGAACGATCACGGTCAACTCGGAATTAGATTCTGCTTCAAATGACATTTACTTCTTAAACATGCAACTGTTTCCATGGTAATTCTATTAATCATTGTATTTTTATAGTTTAAACTGGCTGTGATGCATCAACACGACCATTTCGTGTGTTTATATTTGAAAACATGGCGGGTCGGGTTTTGATTGTTCCCATGACCGATTCCATTTAAATTTTAGAATTTTGTAAATTCCGGTTCTAAAAAAATTGAGGTCCTGCACAATTTCAGTAGATCCCGTATAAAATTATTAGGTGTCTTGCATATTGAATTTTTTTTTCTCAAAAAGTCTGGCTAATGAGATTTTGTCATCGGGTTGATCGTTCGTTTGTTTGCAAAGCGAAAGAAGGAAGTTCTGTGAGAATGTTCGATTTATTCTGGATTTTGGTTTATTCATGTTTTGTTTAGATGGGTTTGACTGTTTTTACTCTACCATCAAGGCTATAGTTAAATCTGTATTGAAGAGTATGTATGAATATGATACTATTTTGTAGGTTTGGTCTGTATTGGAGAGTCTAGATGCTGACTACAAGAGAGATGAAGACTGGTGTAATACAGAGAGGGCCAATACAGGGGATAAAGCTAATTATTTGTTACAGTTAATTAATAAACACAATGAACAAAAGGAGGCATTTTTAAAAGTAATTATTGAGCTACAATATAATGTCAGAAACAACTCATATCATGACTACCTATTAATTATTATACTTTAATGTCTGGTTGTAATATCTTTGCTAGTCACAAAAGTAAAGATTTAAAGTTTTGTAGCCTCTTTAGGGTGGTACCTAACACTACAGGGAGATAACTCTTTAAAATCAGTTGAATGTTTTGATCATATGATGTTTGTATGCAGATTTCAAACATCTCGGTGATCAAAACCACAGAGAGAAAAGCTGCTATGTAGCTAATGAATTTATAGCTCTGAATCTGTTTAAAATTTTGATATTTATTACAGTGGATATATTCAAACACACTGCCAAAAAAAAAAAAAATTGAACGAGCAGATCAAATTTTAGTGTATGGTACCACCTTAAATGCTAGATTTTTAGTATAAACATTTATCTAGTTTTAATCATGACATGAATTAGATGGTAATAGTGGCCATCATGATACAATCTAGTTAAGATCTTTAATTCCTTCCTATTTTCTGATATGTTGCACCTAACAATATGCCAAAGCTCTGTAAAGTGTCACAATTAGGTTACGTTTATGATAAAGTCAGGTGATTCACTACTTCAAGAACAGTGTGTCCTTGGTTTCTTTGAATTGTCAGAATTTTTTATTATTATTATTATTATTGTACAACAATATCAATCTTAAAGTTGTGTGTTTTATCTAGTAATCAATCTATTTAAATCCTTTCAAATTTGTGGAGATATGACGAAAAACTATTATGAATGAGATTTCAATTCAATCAAGTTTGCCATTTTAGTTGCCAAAAGGAAAAATATATATTTGATAGTTAGGGCTGTTCCATTTAAATATACCTGGGAGGGGGGGATGCCACTTATTTCAGACCCCCCCACCAATAGAAAAAAAACCCAACCCAACATAAAAATAATATGGTTTCACCCCCACAACCAACAGAAAAAAAAAATGGCATCCCCCTTCCCAGGTAGACTTAAATGGAACAGCCCTTATGAAAAAAAGTCTAAATAGTGATGGTAAAGAAATCCACCAAAATCAACAAATTGAACAATCACCTTTCACCTCACCTCCTTGAACACAAAAGACCACAACAAATTGGACAGTGACCTTTCACCCCACCTCCTTGAACACAAAAGACCACAACAAATTGAACAATGACCTATCACCTCACCTCCTTGAACACAAAAGACCA
>MJUT01056352.1:996638-1015100 GCA_002080005.1 Gigantidas platifrons
GGGTGGTGACATGTACCTTGTAAGCGCAACTCCTACTAAGCTGCAAGCGGGGGGTATAACTCAGTGAGGTCACTGACAGTTCTAGTTATATATAGGTATGTCACATGATTTTTTTTCTTTGAAATAAAGGCCTTATCCATACGCAATATCAAAAGATACATGGAAAAGGATTCCATATCATTTTATTTTTTGGAAATCGGAGAACCCTTTAAAAAGCTACAACATTTTGAGTTTTCAAAAATTTAATTACCTTTGTGCGAATTTGTGGGATTTTGTTTGAACAAGGATAAAAAGTGACATATGAAGCTACCCGTATAACTTTTTTCCAACAATTGTAGATATTGCATAGCATAAATTTGCAGAATTTTATATAGTTAATAGATAAAATCACTAGTACATAATTCCTACATCAGATAATTCAAAAAACGGTAAATTTAAAAATCCGGGTTTTAGCCCATTTATAGAAATGTCCACTGTGAAGACATCAAGATGTTGATACAAGAGATCCACTTCTTTAATTGAATGGCTATAGTAATTTACAAAACAACGATTGACATTAGTATAATTTAAAAAAATTGTATTTGCACATATAATATTTTCAAGCAGGTAATGTTATATTCTCATTGGTTGAACAATTTCGGTTGCCATGGTTACCATTGATGTGCATATGAAGACACCTAAACTTGTTAGATTTTTGAAATAAATATTTTAATCCTTATTTTTTGTTTTGTTGCGAAAATGAATAATTTGCTCTCCATCAATAAATAATTAATGAGCAATGTACTCCCTGATAGTGAATAATTTAACAGAAATTTCCAAAATGACATATTTTTTTTGGTTATTTTGCTTGTAACTTTTTTGATGAGATGAATGCCAGTGTTCATGAAAGAAAATGTTTTGATTTAGTCTTTGCTGAAAGAAAAATGATGGGATCCTGTCATATTCAGTGCGAAAATAAAATGGTTGTCCCCTTATGACATGAGTGACCATGTTTATCTTTGTTTCATTTACTATTCCGTACATCAGTTCATTTTTTCCCTTGTGTCGCAAGTTCCGACCGGGGTGGGGGTTTTGGTGCACTTCTTAGCATATCAGACCAGAATCGAAATTTATGCAAATTTGTTTCTTATTTTTAACCCTTTCACAGGCTAAACTTTAAAAAATTAGTCCAGTCTATATACTTTCATTTGTCAGTGTAGAGTTTTAAAATAACCTACTGTAGGAAACACCCCATCACACAATGTTTATATTGATCGTATTTCAGATGTTTCTGTTCAATACGTTTATCCTACATCTTTAACCATTACACCACCGATGCGGTTAGTTTGTAAATGAAAATACAAAATTTGGTTCTTTTTCATGAAATAGGTTGATATAAAACCAAACTACATATGAATGCATTGACGTACATTTCTCACTTTTGTTAAGCTTTGAAAATGTAAGAACTTATATTTATGCAGTCCAGAGAATAATTTCAAATATGCATATTTCTTTTATGTTTTGTATTCATTATAAAGAACGATTAATGACGGTAATGCCGGTGATAATAACAACCTTTAAGAAATAATTCTCGGATGCCGGGCACTATGCTTATCTTAACATGGGTAGGCATTATATTTGTCGCTCGGTGTAAAATAATGACAAATATAATGCCTACCCATGTTAAAATAAGCATAGAACCCGGCATCTGAGAATTATTTCGATTCTAACAGGGCATTTACGGTAATTTTTTGTATTCAAGTGTACTTAGACAGAGGTTATTTTTGAACATTTGTCATCTCTCGTATAGATGTTTTCAGAAATCGGTGATTACCTAGTTATCGTTCGTGGACACTAGGTGGCGTTACTATCGTCCGCCATTATGAAATTACAACAATCGGTTGTTTCACTAGTAACATGTACGATTAATCAGTATTCATAATTGGATTAGATAAACATGCTTCAGTTGTTATTTTATGGCTCCTCATGAAATTTTTTTTCAGATAAAGAAATTCAGATATTCAGATGTTTTAATTTGATAAAACTTAAATTCCTTTTCATCTTCACCACAGATCCCTATATAAAGAAATTGGCCGACAAAAAGTTTTAATTTGTTTTACAATTTAACACAAAAAAAATTAATAAAACAGAATTGAAAAATGCACCTTAAGATGTCACATTCAAAGTTAAAGTGGCATTAGCTACGATTTTGACAAAACAAATTATATGTTTTGGAAATTGGTAAATAGATTTAAAATGACGAAATAGAGGTAAATATTTCACATTAAACAGCTAATCGAACCACTTTCCGCCTTTTGAGAACGAAAATTACCATCGATTACTTATTTGTATTTTGTCGCCTATTAACTGCCAACTTGCATGGTTCGTTGTTCATACATGTAATTAACACTGACTAAAATTCACAAAATATAAGAAATAAGTGCATTGTTGTACTGATTTAATGACGATTCGACAATCTCCGTAAACAATGTTGATAATTAATAAGATGACGTCGATTTCTTGATCGATCTCAAAACACGAGCAGTTGCAGGCCTTTTCCCCGATGCGCGTACATTTCATAGCATTTATAAGTTACAGAAACACNTTTTATTAAGGCATCAATCACATCTGATAGTTTTTATGGGTAACACAAATTTACGATTTAAGTTCTTTCTTATCAGTTAGGCACACTTTTTATTAGCTCACCTGACCCGAAGGGTCATGTGAGCTATTGCTATCACTGGGCGTCCGTCGTCCGTCTGTCGTTAGTTTTTTGTATTTTAATCAACCCCTCTAAAACCACTGGGCCAATTTGAACCAAACTTTGTTGGAATAGTCCTTGGGTGGCCCCCTTACAGAATTGTGTCCGACAATCTCCCCCGCCTACCAAGATGGCTGCCATTGCTAAAAATAGAAAATTCAGGAAAAAATCACTTAAAAATTATCTTCTCTGAAACTGCTGGGCCAGTTGGGTGCAAACTATGATGGAATGGTCTTTAGGTGGTCATCTTTCAGAACTGTGTCCGACGACCCTGGCCGCCAACCAAGATGGCCACCGTTACTAAAAATAGGAAATTCTGCAAAAAATCACTTAAAAATTATCTCCTCTGAAACTGCTGGGCCAATTGGACCCAAACTATGGTGGAATGGTCTTTAGGTGATCCCCTTTCAGAATTATGTCCGATGATCCCGGCCACCAACCAAGATGGCTGCCATTAATAAAAATAGAAAAATCACTTAAAAATTATCTTCTCTGAAACTGCTGGGCCAATTGGGCCCAAACTATGGTGGAATGGTCTTCAGATGGTCCTCTTTCAGAATTGTGTCCGACGACTCCGGCCACCAACCAAGATGGCCACCGCTACTAAAAATATCAAATTTGGCAAAAAATCACTTAAAAATTATCTCCTCTGAAACTGCTGGGCCAATTGGGCCCAAACTATGGTGGAATGGTTTTTAGGTGATCCCCTTTCAGGATTCTGTCCGACGACCTCGGTCGCCAACCAAGATGGCTGGCATTACTAAAAATAGAAAATTCGGCAAAAAATCACTTAAAAATTATCTCCTCTGAAACTGCTGGGCCAATTGGGCCCAAACTATTGTGGAATGGTCTTCAGATGGTCCTCTTTCAGAATTGTGTCCGACGACCCCGGCCGCCAATAAAGATGGCCACCGCTACTAAAAATAGAAAATTTAGCAAAAATCACTTAAAAATTATCTCCTCTGAAACTGCTGGCCAATTGGGCCCAAACTATGGTGGAATGGTTTTTAGGTGATCCCCTTTCAGAATTCTGTCCGACGACCTCGGTCGCCAACCAAGATGGCTGCCGTTACTAAAAATAGAAAATTCGGCAAAAAATCACTTAAAAATTATCTTCTCTGAAACTGCTGGGCCAGTTGGGCCCAAACTATGGTGGAATGGTCTTTAGGTGGTCCTCTTTCAGAATTGTGTCCGATGACTCCTGCCGCCAACCAAGATAGCCACCGTTACTAAAAATATCAAATTTGGCAAAAAATCACTTAAAAATTATCTCCTCTGAAACCGCTGGGTGAAATGGGCCCAAACTATGGTGAAATGGTCTTTAGATGGTCTACCTTCAGAATTATATCCGATAACCCCGTCCGCCAAAGAAGATGGCGGCCATTGCTAAAAATAGAAGATTCGCCAAAATTCACTTAAAAATTATCTCCTCTGAAACTGCTGGGCCAACTTTGAGCCAGGTGAGCGATTACAGGCTCCTAGGAGCCTCTAGTTAATGATTGGTATTTAGGACAAATATTTTCACTTTATACCTGTAATTATGGTTTTATATATTTACAAATACTGGTTTAAAATGTTGAAGCAATCAAAAATTTCCACCATTAATCAAGGCATGCGCATCGTCAACAAATTGCACTATGGGTAATCTCACTTGTTCTCGCCACACAACACACTTACATACAATCTATGTTAAATCTCATGAGATTCATATCCTTTCTACAAATCCTTGCTCCGAAGTAAAACTAAACTTATTTTGACAACCATAATTTACCTTGATACATTTGACGGTATTGAGCGAACATGTCATCTCTATATGAAATACATTAAGGGGAAGAACATACCAGCATTGGTCTGAATGATTGCAGCACCTTGAAGCGAGGTAAAAATTTCTTTGGTTTTCAACAATTAATATTCAGTGTGTAAACAGACGATAATAGCAGAGATGTTTAATGGACAAGATATTCAACTGTGCAATTCAAATGCTATTTCATAGAGAAAAAAACTATTTTGATACTAGACAATATCTCTTTAATTAGTGATCTATGGAAACATTAATCTGATTTAATTGTTGTCCTTTATGTTACAGCAAATAAAGGGGAAAGAAATTAACGATATGTGTGTTTATTTCAAGCAATTGATGTATCAAAATGGTTACACCATTTCTATTTCTTTAATTAACTAATAGTATAGTCGTACAGATGGTTGAAAATTGCAATTTTGATATACAAAATGTATATGGTTGCTACCATTTTGTGAAGCTTTTGCATACTGAAGAGCACAAAAATTACATTATTCAACATCACAAACTGTCTGTTCCACTTTCCTTGTGCCTATACCAAATAGTATTTGCTAACAACACAGATTATGAAATAGCCAAAGATAAGCAAAATTCTTTCATGCATTCATTTTTGGAAGGAAACCAAAGCAATTTGTAGGTGGTTTGTTAGCGTTCTGAAAAAGATTGGAGTTTTATAGAAAAGGGAGATGGTTGCGCTGTTGTTTCATTGATTAAATATTGACGAAGATTGGTAGTTTTCGTGTACCTAAAATTCTTGATCAAAATTATAAAGAACTAATCCAATATTGTCTGATTCCCCAATTCATCAAAACTTTGTAAATGCACATTTTCTTGATTGGTTAATGAATTATTGTGTTGATAACTGATGCATACATTAACCTAAACAGAAGGAACGACATCACGACCTTTGTCAATATGACAAATTTATAATATTTCCTTTTAAAATACCCAAAGGATAGCTTTCTGTGATTCTTTATTCCAAACAATGTAGTGTATTACCTTGTTAATGAGTACCGGTTGGTATGTTTTTATAAAATAATACATTATAATGGTCTTTCCTTCCTTGTAATAAAGCTCTTTAATTGAAATAGTATTTCTTAGTTATTCTATGTTATTATCATCATATATGATGTTTGTATGCCAAGCAGTTTTTAACTTAGAGATAATGATAATTAATAACATGAAGAATAATCGGAGGTTCCTTCAGGCTTGTAACGCTCACCAGGTAAACTAATAGCTCCAAAGATGCTTTAATATTTGAAAACTGTTTTTTACTGACAGGAATATTTTTTTTGAAAGTCATAAGCTGGACTAAAACTAAACATGAACAGGGTGACCTATTACAGACTAATAGGTTCTTACACGAGTCCCTATTGAAGATCTGGGATTTCTTCCACGAGTGTGAGAAATTCCGTCTTTTCACGAGTGGAGCGTAGCGGAACGAGTGGAAATACGCTGAATTTCTCTCACTGTTTCTTCCGTTTCAACTTAAAAACAAAGCATGTCGATTTCATTCATTCATTCGCATGTCAATGTCATGTTTACTACACAAAATATTACAACGCCACGTGCAATGTAGTAAATACACACTTATTTAAAACTGCATTAAATCTATTAGGGGAAATCAGTTAAAATTCAGGTAAAATTGATATTTGAAGCTTTTTTAGATCTACTAAGACGACAATTTATATTACTACAGCAGTCGTAGAATTGATTATTGATTTATTTGATTGGCTGACAATGCCATGCAAGACAAGGTCACGTGCAGCTGTCTTTATGGCTTGTCTTGCATAGAAAACCCAACAAAACGAAAGAATCTAAAAACCTATGGTGCACATTCTGATGTCTTTTTTAGCTCACCTGACCCAAAGGGTCATGTGAGCTATTGTCACCACTGAGCGTCCGTCGTCTGTCGTTCGTCCGTTAACTTTTCACATTTTAATCAACTCCTCTGAAGCCACTGGGCCAATGTGAACCAAACTTTGGTGGAATGGTCCTTGGATGGCCTCCTTCCAAAATTGTGTCCGGTGATCCCGACTTCCAACCAAGATGGCCACCAAGCTAAAAATAGAAAAAAGGGGGGATGAAATTTTAATTGTCCATTGCTGCTTTAGTATAAGTCAAAATGAGCTCAAATTTTAACAGCAGCTACATGGCAAGGTGTAGTTTAACATATATTCCGTGTTTTTCTGTGAAATTTTTCTTACAGCCGATTTATACCGATTATGCAAGTTATGCATATTTTGATAAAAGATCACATTTAAATCTTCTCCTCTGAAACCGCTCAAGCAAATTAAACCAAACCTGGCAAGGATGGTTCCTGGGTGGGTCCCTTTCAAAAGTGTGTCCAACAGCCCCGCCCTCCATTCAAGATGGCTGCTGTTACTAAAAATAGAAATTTCTTCAATTGTCCATTGCTGCTTTAGTACAAGTCAAAATGAGCTCAAATATTAACTGCAGCTACATGGCAAGGAGTAGTTTAACATATATTCCGTTTTTAGCTCACCTGACCCAGTGGATCATGTGAGCTATTGTCACCACTGAGGGTCCGTCGTCTGTCGTCCGTCTGTCCGTTAACTTTTCACATTTTAATCAACTCCTCTGAAGCCACTGGGCCAATTTGAACCAAACTTTGGTGGAATGGTCCTTTGGTGGTCCCTTTCAGAATTGTGTCTGATGACCCCGTCCATTAACCAAGCCGTTACTAAAAATCTTCTCCTCTAAAACTACTTGGCCATTTGGGACCAAACTTTGGTGGAATGGTCCTCAGGTGAGCCTCTAGTCATTATTACTTCACTTCAAGACTTATAAACATAGATACAAAATGCAACTATTTTGCGTTTTCGATTTTCAAGCCATCTTCCAATTTATTTGTACTTAAAAAATAAATTTATATATTTTTTTTCTTATAAATGTGTATAAATATCTTCTATAAATTTCAATTTCTTATCTAATTTTTATTCTTATTATGTAACAATATGGTCAGATTGTTATTTTCATTGAATGGCATCTCAAAATAGATTGCTTCACAGTAGGGTTCTTCCTGTATATTGGATACATCCTGTATATTACAAGACAACCTAATTCCGATCACCTAAAAAATATTCCCACGACATACACATTTTTTTGTTAACCACAGTGATCAACCTTGCAAAGGACACAACTTGAAGATGGCTTGAAATTCGAAAACGCAAAATAGTTGCATTTTGTATCTATGTTTATAAGTCTTCACTTTAAATCGTATAGTAATAATTTCAAAAAGCTTATATTATAATTTATATATTTACTTTTTAATTTCATACAAAATATTAATTTGATTACCCCTTTTTTTCTTATGCTTGAAAAGCAAAAAGGAAAAAAACTGCATGCAGTAGGATTTATACTGATTTTGTATGGGGAAAATAACGGTAATTAAAAAAAAATAATAATACATACAGCGTAATTTATTTGTTGTCATTATATCTCCATTTACAAATCACTTCACAGCAGGTGTTATCATTGAATTTCAAGCCGAAATAACAGTATATTGTGACACCTGTACTAGAGAAACCATACATTAGTGTATCGATAAACCCCGAGAACATAATATTTTTGTATATTACTAATGGCGGACACACTCTGAAGTCGATAATGGCAGCGCCCATGTTTTTAAGAATAAAAAGGTCTATATACATGTACTTATTTCGCCTCTGTACAGGAGAGCCACTATAACCCGAAACTCCGCTAATATTTACAAGAATATATAACGCTACAGAAACGTTATAAAAATTGATAACGATTAAAAAATAATTTATAATGTATATTTATAATTTTTATTCTTTTAATTTAACATACATAAAGTACAAATATGCAAAATACGCTGTCGATTAGATATGTTCTCTGTGCATGTGATAAAGGTGTTCTGTGCTATTTAGAGCCCCATATTGTTTTCAGAGTGAAAGTAGCACGCCATGTTAGAATCATTGTTTTAACATAGTTGTAAAGCCCAGTAAGATATGACAAAAACTACATGTCATTCAATGAAAACGTCAAATATCAAATTAAGTGTGCACGACATATTTTAAATGATTTTCCCAGCTTGATAAAATTCAATAGCTGCTTAATTTTGTAATACGACTGTATTTAATATATTTAAATATAGCATGCACGTGAAACCCGATATTTTTTTTGTTCTATTTGAGAAGTCAAATTACATTGTATGCATATTTGTTTTTGTTATACAGTCACTGGCTGAAATAATAGTTTTTTTCTTGTACCCCTGTCAAATGCTTCCTGTTGAGATTTGGGATCCATTTCACTACCTGTTGATATAAAATATCAAAAGGGGTAATCAAAGGATCATTGTATATTTTTATTATTTAATTCAAAATATAAACGTTGATGGATTAATGTGATTTTTCTGCAGGATTAACTCAATATCAATGCAATATCTTAAAATATAAAGTGTATATGTATTCGGCACAATACTTTGGGAAAGGATCGGTGAACCTTGCCTTTATCCCAGTTTTTAAGCCTCATACACAAAAGCTTTATATTTTATAATACTACACTAATGTTGCTACACCTATTTATTACTTAGAAGGAATTGTCATTATTTCTGCACTGGTATGATTTTTTAGTTATATTTTTGATTGGAATTTAAAGTCCATAATTAATGTATTTGATTAAAACTTAGGGTTTAGGGTTATGGTGTTTAATGCCACTTTCAGTAGTATTTCAGTTATATTGTGGCGGTCAGTTTTATTGATGGAGGAAACCAGAGTACCGAGAGAAAACCACCAACCTGCCGCAAGTCACTGACAAACGTTGTCACATAATGTTGTTTCGAGTACACCGCGCCTGAGCGGGATTCGAACTCACAACGTTAGTAATGATAGGCACTGATTGCATATATATGTAGTTATAAACCCAACTACCATACGATCACTACCACGACAACGCCTTTAAAACTAACGTGAATCTCACCCAGACTTATGTAACATTAGCCGATATTGGCATTCGACTTTGATTTACTGCTCCTATTATTGGCCTTTTCAATCTTTGAGCATACTTGATGAAGGTTATTCCAGAATTATTTGTCATATTAAAAATGTATTTTTGGACACTTCTCGACTGCTAACCATGATTTCTTATGCCGTCTAAGTACTCTCGACAAATACGTTATTTTGCAATAAATGAATATAGTTTCATAATTTAACAACCAAAAATACTAAAGCAAAGCTTAACAGCACCCATGCGATCATGACTATTGTACCCCCGCACTACTTATATACTTATAGTGTTGATGTATCACTTAAATAAAGAAACTGACATAGCAGACGATTTTATTTCTCAACTACAGGATTTAAGAAAATAACTAACAAGCACAACTATATAAAAAAAAAAGCTCCAGATGATGATTTGCTTCCGATAAAAACGACATGTGCTAAATTGCTTTATTTCATGAATGACAGTTTATGTGATGTTCGAAAAAATACCATGACAGAATAGTTAATATTGATAAAGAAAAATATAAATTAACCGCTTGCATGTAAAATAGTGTTATGTCTCTATATATTTAAGGCAGCATTTGTTGTACGGCTTTTGAAACATATCTATTGTACACTTACAATTCTTATATGTAAAAAAAATTAATTAACTTAATATATAACCTACATTTTTATCACATAAACCAACAATCATACATTATGTTGCTAAAAAAAAGAAGACAGAATTGTTATATCTTTTTTTTATTTCTCAATAAACCATTGCAATACATAGGTATAGAGAATTACAAAACTATTTACAAATATATACATGTACAATTACAGTTACAAACAAACAGAAATGGACACAGGGATTAGCCCAGAGCACACACACCTTCATTTATGACTTTTATCATTTTACATAATTTCAAAAGATCTGATTTTTTCGTTACGGTCATGATATTTTTAAATTTAAGGACATTTGGTCTATTTCTAAAGTAATTTGGGATGAGATTCTTACGGTTTTTGCTCAAAGTATCGACATTGTAAAATATAATGAAATTCATCTCCAATGGTATTTGTGTCACAAAGGAGACATTTCCTATTGTTTATTTTAATATTTTGCCATCTTCCTATTTCAATTGGTAATCTAAGATTAGTGGTTCTAAATTTACATAAAATAATGGCATTTTTTTAGTCCAAAATTTCAAGATATGGTTCAGGCATAAAATTGTCTTTAAATAACCTGTAAGTTAAGGCTTTTTGTGGAATTTTCAGTTTGTGAGTGCCATAGTTGATTATACTGGTCTTTAAGCATTTGTTTTTCTAATGAAATAAACCAGTCACTATTTATAAAAGTTTGTGTGTTCCAAATATAGGCCAATCCACATTCATTTATAATATTTTGATCATTTTTTAACCATGGAAGATTAGCACCATTCACTGTATGCATTTCAAAACATAATCTATATATTATTAATGACAATTTAGATTCTTTACCTAACAACAATTTTGACCAAAATGACAGAATTCTAATTTTTACATCAAGCACAATAGGATATCTTCCTAACTCTCCATAAATCATATATGTGGGTGTCGGAATTTTTATGAATTGATCTATCAAAAAAGAAAACAAAAGTAAATATTATGAAAAAATAGACATTTTTTAAATAGACTCCAAGCAGATAAAATATCTTGAACATTTCAAGATTAAGATAATCCCTTGTAAAAGGAAATAAAGCAAATGGCTCCACTGCGGAAATCGGAATGAATTTTTCATACATCGTTATTAACGTGCATAATTTTAACCGCAAAAGCAAATTTTCGAGAAAATGCTAAATCTTTGAATATAAAACACTGGATTTATTTATGATTATTACGGTCATTCAGGATATAAACTAAAAATACAGATCTTGTAGAATCTACCGATATAAAAAGCTAAGTAAAATAATTTCAATAAATCCGGACTTTATTTGAATAAGAATACATAGTTTTTTCAATATTTTAAACGTTCTTAACGACAACGGGCGTTATGTGACGTTCCTATTATATAATAAATTTTCTTTGATACAAATATTATAAGGAACAAAGAAGTTTAAAATGGAACAAATATTACATAAAATATTTTTCGATCCAGAAATAAATTTGTTAGATACAAGTATTACATAATATTTATTCTGGTAGGTGTAAGTATTATCAATATTTATTCTGGTATGTACAAGTTTTATATTAAAGTAACATTTATTATATCATTTACCCATAATAAATGTACCTCTCAAAGGTGGAACAAATGCCATACAGGTGGAATAAATATTCCATAAGACTTGTTCCATGGAATAAATATTATTCAATTATTTTTTCCTTTTGGAACAAATATTATTAGGAACAAATATACGGTCACAACATTACCTACAAGATGTATTTATATAACTGACTTCCCAATCTTTTGACCTGATGATGGCTATTACAGAAATCTGTCCTACAAACTACATTAGGATTTTATGAGTAATAATTGTAGTCACTACAAATTTTTAATCTTTAAAAAACAAAATTACAGATTATTGTAGAAACATTTATGTCAATGTTGAAAGGATCTACTGTATTAGTCAAAGTTGAAGGGATCTACAGTTTTAGTCAATATTGAAGGGATCTACAGTTTTAGTCAAAGTCAAAGGGATCTACAGTTTTAGTCAATGTTGAAGGGATCTACAATTTTAGTCAATGTTTAAGGGATCTACAGTTTTAGTCAAAGTTGAAGGGATCTACAGTTTTAGTCAAAGTTGAAGGGATCTACAGTTTTAGTCAAAGTCGAAGGGATCTACAGTTTTAGTCAATGTTGAAGGGATCTACAGTTTTAGTCAATGTTGAAAGGATCTACAGTTTTAGTCAATGTTGAAGGGATCTACAGTTTTAGTCAATGTTGAAGGGATCCACAGTTTTAGTCAAAGTCTAAGGGATCTACAGTATTAGTCAAAGTTGAAGGGATCTACAGTTTTAGTTTACTTAGTTAACTGAGTATTAGTTGGTTGTGAGGGTAATTTAAGCCTACTATGACTATTACAATTATAACTTTCCATAAATTTGAAATTAAAAAAGTCAGAAACCAACAACTTAAAATAACTGGGAAATATTTCCAATACATGTATGTACACTGGTATACTCAAATGACTTAAATATGTTATGACATACTCTGATATTTATACTTATATATGTTTGTTTTTCTATTGTACAGGAATTACAACAAAAAGCCAATCTTGCCGAACCTCTGGCTTCCTACTTAATCAAACCAGTTCAACGTATTACAAAGTACCAGTTACTTATGAAAGATTTGCTTTCATGTTGTGAAGGGCACATTGGAGAAATTAAGGTAATTCTTCTGGTTGTTTGTCAATCAATTATCTGTGTAGATGGAGAGAAGTGTAATATGATTAGGCCATATTAAATATGGATAAACATAGTTATGTTGAAGTTAAACAGACTGCTGGTATATAAATAACCAGTTTAGCAATACAGTCTTGAGGTAACCTCTAGTTTTATCTCCAATCAAATCGATTGTCAAGATTCCATTTACATGTAGTGGAATTCACTGAAGATTTTTATTAACATCTAGTAAAATTTGCTGTATAAAGATTGCATTTACACCCAGTGGAATCCACTGTACAAATTTGAACCACATTCAGTGGAATCTACAATACATATTTTAGCTACATCAAGGGGAATCCACTATAAAGATTTTAACTACATCCAGTAGAATCTATTGTATTATTATTGTATTTACATCAAGGGGAATCCACTATAAAGATTTTAACTACATCCAGTATAATCTATTGTATTATTGTTGTGTACCGGTAATTATTTTATAGTTCAACTTGAATCTTCTATGTAAATTATAACTACACCATATATAATCCTCTATAGAGATTGTATTTATAAAAAGGGTGCACTCGACTCGCAGCCGCAAGTGATAGAGTTTACCAGTTGCTTGCCCATGGTCGGTGGTTCTCTCCGGGTACTCCGGCTTCCTCCACCACTAAAACTGGTCGCCATGATATAGCTGAAATATTGTTGAAAGTGGCGTAAAACATCAAAAATCATGTATTTATATTTAGGATGGTTTAGAGGTAATGATGAGTGTTCCAAAGAAAGCTAATGATGCCATGCATCTAAGTATGTTAGAGGGTCTAGAAGATAATCTGGAGGCCCTAGGAGAGGTGTTTTTACAAGATCAGTTTCTTGTCTGGGACCCAAAACAGTTGATCAGGAAAGGAAGAGAACGTCATTTATTTTTATTTGACATGTGTCTCATATTTGCTAAAGAGGTCAAAGACAGCAATGGAAAGGCCAAATATATGTACAAGTTTAAGTTAATGGTAAGTAATATAGTGAACAGATATATCATGTTTTAGAGGGGTATTTGCGAAAAATACCAGTTGATAGATGAAAAATTTCCCAAGCCGATAGGCGATGGAAATTTAGTCTCAAGACTGGTATTTTTCACAAATACCCCTCCTAATATGATATATCTGTTTATTTACACCGAATATTATTTAGAACACTGGCTAAATAAAAAAAATTAGTATTAAACGCTTCTTTTCAGGAGTTCATGCATGTGTAAACGGTGCCGATGCAATCACAAAATGAATAAATGGACGTTTATGTAAAGTTTGTGAGTGCATCGACACCATTTACACATGCATGAACTCCTGAAAAGAACCGTTTAATACTTATAATTCTTCCACGTGAATCTTTTCCCTATTTTGATTATTAAACTGATTTTCAGGCTTGCTTTCAATCGGACACTATCGTAGTTTCCTGTCGGCGGACGTCATATTGTTTATACTGATTATAGAAAAAAGTTCATCGAGTTATGAATGGATCAAAAACGAAAAAGTTCATCGAGTTATGAACGAATCAAAAACAAACACGTGACAATGCTCTTGTCAAATCAAAAGGCACGAAAACGATACACATTGATTCTACAAGAATTATTACCTATTGTTTGTCGTTTTCAGGAATATTCTGTTTTTATTGTTTGTTTCAGGAAAAATTTCGATTTTTGTTGTTACGTTTACATCGGAACACTTCCGGGTTTCAAATTTGATTAATCATGTTACCTTACGTATAAAGGTAAAGAAGAAATATTCCGAATGAATTTGGCGGTTTGAAGCATGTGAGGGTAAAATAGTGAAATACGTTTTTGCAAATACCACAGCACAGAGGGAAAAAAAGTTCAATCCTCATGCAAATACCCTGGCAGCGGTAAAAATGAAAGGAATTAATCCTAAATATGAAAATACACGAAAAATACACCGACTATTAACCAATCAAAATCCAGGATTCTTATATCAAGTGTAATTAACTCTGAAATATGTGGTTAAGATGTTATGATTGTTGACAGTAGGAAATTAATCGAAAGGCAGTTCTCGTTTCTGATTGGTCAATTTCTAAAAATCTTCTCAGAAACAGCTTGGCAAAATGAATCAAAATTTGGTAGGAAGCATCTATGAAAGGTCTTCTATAAAGATTGCTCATATTATTACGATCTGTTAACAAACATGGCCACCATAGGCAATTCTTGTTTCTGGTTGGTCAATTTCTAATGAATCAAAATTTGGTAGGAAGCATCTATGAAAGGTCTTCTATAAAGAATGCTCATATTATTACGATCTGTTAACAAACATGGCCACCATAGGCAATTCTTGTTTCTGGTTGGTCAATTTCTAAAAAATCTTCTCTGAAATTGCTTGGCCAAAATGAACCGAAACATGATATAAAGATTGCTCATTTCATCCCGACCTGTTTACAAACATGGCCACCATAAGCAATTCTTGTTCCTTTTTGGTCTAAAAATCTTCTCCTCTGAACCGCTTAGCCAAATGAATGGAAATTGGTAGGTAGCATTTATAGAATGTCCTCGATAAGATTTCCTCATTTCATCCGGATTGGAGGAAAAACATGGTCACCATGGGCAATTCTTGTTTTTGATTGACTAAAATTTAGAAAACCTTCTCCACTGAAACTAGGAGACACAAAAAATTATTACTTTGTAGGAATAATGTATTGGAGATCCTGTACAAATATTCCATATTTCGTGCTGATCATACAACTAATATTGTCGCCATAGGCAGTTCTCGTTTGTAATTAGTCAAATTAATTGAAATTTGGTAGGAAGCATCTATGGAAGGTTCTATGTATAAAATTTCCACAACATGGTCTCCTCTGAAAGTACAAGGCCTAATGAATTATTACTTATTAAGATTAATGTATGGGAGGTTCTCAAAAAACCTTTTATTATCATATTGTGCAGATTGACTACTAACACGGCTGCCATAAGCCATTGCCTATATAAACCAGGTGTGTGATACAGACTCTTGAGAGCCCCTTGTTTTAACCAATCTTCGCTTGAGTTATCAATAGGGAATGTATCCAACGAATCTACCAACCAGCCAGCATGGCTACTTTTACAGTTTATAGAGCATTGAAGGGTAAGACACGTATTGAAGAGTTTCAGATTAATTTGTTCATTGCCTATGTAAATCAGATGAGTGATACAGACTCCTAAGATCTTTCAATGTTATTCTCGTTCAGCAATATACATGGTGTTATAATGGAACTATTAGTCAAACAGTACTTTTACTTTACAATGTATTATTATTTTTTCAGATTCCAGACTTGAACATCACAGAACATATAGAAGGAGATGAGACTAAGTTTGCTTTATGGACAGGGAGAGCTCCAATCTCAGATTATCGTATAATACTGAAGGTTTGTACATTAAAACTCTTAAGATTTAACTTCATATCAATTTGATTAAAATTAAATGTTTGATATGCTACCCTCCATTGATATCACTATCTTTTATGACTTGTGTCTGATACAAATTGATCAGATCAACTTTAGTATGTACGTTCTATTCTCTTGAGACTTTATTTGATGTTGCTGTAAGGGAGTCACTGCTTATTCATGCACAGGGATTTCCCTTTATTTTATTTTATATTTTATGTATGGACATTTTTTTGTTCATCTTTTGCAGGCAAATAATTTAGAAACAAAGCAGAATTGGGTTAAAAAACTGCGAGAGTTGATGCAGGAGAGAATGACATACATGCATGAAGCATTAAGAGATAAACCACCCACTTTGTTTAAGCCTACTCAAGCACCAAAAGCGTTCCATACTGCCACTAAAGATTCCTTACTGGGATTTACTAGGAAGTAAGTACTACACAAACATAGATTTCCATAGTATCCAAAATATAAACTGTTTTGCAATCAAATAAATAAGGGTAATAACAAAATTACACAACATCGAGGAATCTTCTAAAGAGAAAGTCAAAACTCATAAATCAATAAACAGACAAAATCAGTCAACAACCGGAAAACTGGGAAAACCGCAATGGCCCTGACTTGGTACAGGCATTTCTAAAGAAATGGTGGATTGAATCAGATTTTACGGTGCCAAATCTCTCGCTTTCATTACGGTTCAAAGGTTCCGGGTGTCACTATAACAGCATTTATAACAATACTGGAACAAAATAGGTAAAATATTAGTCAACACAGTACTAAATTCAGTTAGGAGGGTATCTAATATATCTCGTCAACCATCTCCATAAGAATTGAGTCCTTAGAAATATTTTAATTATGACAAAAAATATCAAAAATATTTTTAAGTCACACATTCACAAAAAACATTTTTGACATTGTTAACCATGTATACCAAATCCTTATCTTTATACATTTTCACTATATGAAAATGCATCATTTACCATTGTATCTGCAGAGACAGAATATATTTCGACAAGATCTTGATATCGGAATATAAACTTTTTAAGAGATCTAAACTTTTTAAGAGATTGAATAAGGCGAATCTTTTTATAGCCCTGGTCCAGTAGCCTGTTTTTCAGATAAAGATGATGTTTCAAGAAATCAGAATAAATGCTACTGGCTCTTGCATAACGAATCAATTGCGAGAAGGGACTTTACTGAGGAACAAAAACAAAACAAAAATGCAAATAAATTTTATGTTTTATGAAAATGTAACATTGAATGGGAATATTAAGAAAAAATTAAAATGATTTACAAATTGTAAACATTGTATTGCAGTTGATAAGATATTAAAACATAAACAAAAGTGCTAGAGGTTGGGAAGGGTCAGATACATTATTTATTAAGCTAACATGAAACCGACTTTGTGACATCACATGAGGATGTGTCATGGCTGCTTACACTACGACAGGAAATTCAAAATATTCATATTTATAATCGGGTATATTAATGTTAATTATATATATGAAATACTACTACTTCAAATTCTCTGATGTTTAAATAATATATTATTATCCCCAAAATACTGGTTAAGTTCAAATATCATTATCTCCAAAATGCAGGTTAAGTTCAAATATTATTATCCCCAAAATGTAGGTTTAGTTTAAATATAATTATCTGCAAAATGCAGGTTTAGTTCAAATATCATTATCTGCAAAATACAGGTTAAGTTCAAATATCATTATCTCCAAAATACAGGTTAAGTTCAAATATCATTATCTCCAAAATAGAGGTTAAGTTCAAATATCATTATCCCCAAAATGCAGGTTAAGTTCATATATCATTATCTCCAAAATGCAGGTTAAGTTCAAATATCATTATCTCCAAAATACAGATTAAGTTCAAATATCATTATCCCCAAAATACAGATTAAGTTCAAATATCATTATCCCCAAAATACAGGTTAACGGAAAACTCCAGTTAGTTGAACAATTGTTATAATTTAATACATTAGGCCATGCAAAGTTAATTAATTGGTTCTCAGGCCCTTTTTTAGCTCACCTGACCCGAAGGGTCATGTGAGCTATTGCCATCACTTGGCGTCGGTCGTCGTCGTCCGTCGTAAACTTTTTCAAAAATCTTCTCCTCTGAAACTACAAGACCAATTGAAACCAAATTTGGTTTGAATCATCACTAGG
>MJUT01056352.1:1019768-1030048 GCA_002080005.1 Gigantidas platifrons
CTTTACCAGAATTGTAATTTTGGTGCTGATCGGTAATTAAACATGGCTGCCAGGGGTAGATAATGTTTTCTGATTCGTCAATCTTTAAAAATCTTCTGGTCAGAAACTACTGATTCACTTGAATTTGTTTTCTGGTGTGAATGATCTATGGATGGTCCTCTACCTAAATTGTAAATTTGGTTCCGATTGGAAATTCAAGATGGTCGCCATAGACGAACAAAGTTTAACATAGAAGCCTACAAAGACCCAATGGGAATTTGTACTGAGTTTTTCTTCTCAGAAAGTACCAAGCCAGTTGACTTGATTTGTTCTATGCTGCTCCTATCTGCAAACAGAAAGACTTGAAAAATATGCTTGTTGATAACCTTCTTCAAGAATTAAAACTTAAGCAGTCTAATATATTTACCATGGGAGATTTTAATTTTGACTTTAGGTTTTCAGAATTTATGGAGCACACATTCAATAGTAAGCAAATTGTGTCTTAAGTTGCAAGAAAATATGAATCTTTGTTAGACTTCATGTTCCTAAGGATTTACCCTGCCAATTATTACCAGGTGAGCGATGACAGGCTCTCCAGAGCCTCTAGTTTAGTTTATCTGGCCAAAGGCCATGTGAGGTTTTGGCATCTGTCGTAAGTCATAGACCTTCACATTTAAACCTTCTCCTCTAAAACCACTTGACTAAATTAAGCCAAACTTGGCAGCGATGCTTCCCTTTCAAAATTGTGTTTGATAGCCTTAACCTCCATTCAAGATGGCTGCCATTCCAAAAAATATTTTTAATTGCCAGTTGCTGCTTTAAGTTAGCTCAAATTTTATTTGCAGCAACATAGCAACATAGAATGAGTGGTTCAACATATATTCCTTGTTTTTCTGTGAACATTTTCTTTCAGATGATTTATATATGATGAGTTTGTAAATAAGGCATATTGTGATAACAGATTACATTTATATCTTCTCTGATACCATAGAACCAAGTTAAACCAAACTTGCCTGGATTGGTCGTCTTTCACAGCCCCGCCCTGCATTCAAGACGGTGGCCATTGCTAAAAATAGAAATTTCCTAAATTGTCTATTGCTTCTTTGTTGTTAGTCAATAGGAAATAACATTTTAATAGCAGTTACATGGCAGTGAATAGTTCAACATATATTTTTGAGTTTTTGTTTTCTTTTAGCCAATTTATACCAATTATGCAAATAAGCATATTTTGATAAAACCCAGAACCCACTGAACCAAATCAAGCCAAGCTTGGCTGGGATGGTGGTCCTTCCTTTCAGGATTGTTTCCGACAGTCCTGCCCTTCATTCCAGGGAGCCACTGTTACTAAAAATAGAAATTTCTTAAATTAATTATTACTGCTTTATCATAAATCAAACTGAGTTGAAAATTAAACTGCAATTAAATGACAATGAGAAATTAAAGATTTCTGCAGAGTTTTTCTTCCACCCTATTTATACTGAGTATGCAAATTTTGATTAAAAAATCACATTAAAATCTTCTGCTCAAGAAAATTGATCTGAAATGATCTTTATTTAGTCCACCTTCTAAAATTATACATAACACCCCCAATGCACAAATTTTTATTTTATCTCACGAAGACCACATCCATGTGAGATAGTGTCATCACTTTGCATATGTCAGCAGTGTTTGTTAGCTTTTAATATTTCAATCATATTATCACAAACTGCTGGACCAATTTGCACCAAGATTGGTATTAAATGTCACTAGAGTGGTCTTCAACATTTTGCTTCATTTTTATTTCATTAGGAAATAGCATTATGCTTTTTGATTGGCTGAAAATTAAAATATTCCTCTCTGAATCCATGTGTAATTGTTACTTGGTATAAATTTTCTTCATCAAAAGTGTATTGTTTTTTTCTTGTTATTTTTTTTTGTTTTTTTGTTTTTTTTGTCAATCGGAAATCCAAGATGGCTGCCACCACAGGAAAAAGTTTTGGCATGAGAAAATTATTCCTCATTGTAACCAATGAAATAATTTTTCTATGATACTAGAAAATAGATTGAATTGTAACAGTACATGAATAGTCATTGGATTGTCGTGTGCGTGCATGTGTGTCCAAGTTGGTAGACACCACGAGGCATTGTTTAACTATGGGAAACTGGTTTGAACCCAAACAGTGAATAAACCAGGTGAATGATGCTTGCTCAGATGAACCTCTAGTTAATATCAATTCAGATTTTTTTTGCAGTTTTTTCTTTCAATTTAATTCCTGGAAGAGATTTGTTGTACCTCCTGCTATTTCTGAATATGACTGGAGGTCAAAGGGTACCAACACTCAAAAAAAATATTTAGATTTTATTTTATGTCTGATTTTAATGGATTGAAGTTCAACATAGGACCATATGTGAAAATGAATCAAAAAAATATTTTTCTTAAAAAGTAGACTTGACTGACAAGAAACACTGCCTGAATAGCCAGGTGAACATTTACCATCACTTGGCGTCTGTTGTGTGTCATTGTAAATTTTCACATTTATATCTTCTCCTCTGAAATTAAAACAAAACTGGCAGGGATGATTCTTGGGTGGGTCCCTTTCAAAATTGTGTCTGACAGCCCCACTCTCCATTCAAGATGGTTGCTGTTACTAAAAGTAGATTTACCCCCAATTCTCCATTGCTGCTTTATATAATAAGTGAAAATGAACACAAATTGTATTAGCAACTACATGGCAAAGAGTAGTTTAGCATGACATATTGCAGGTTTATCTGAGAAATTTTTCTTTCAGCCGATTTATACTGATTATGCAAAGTATGCATATTTTGATAAAAGATCACTTCAAATCTTCTCCACTAAAACTGTTGTACCAAATTAAACCAAATATGACTGGGGTGGTCCTTTTGTTGCCCTTTTCAAAATTATGTCTGACAGCCCTGACTTCCATTCAAAGATGGCTGTTGTTACTAAAAATAGAGATTTCTTCAATTGTCCATTGCTGCTTCATTATAAATCAAAATTTTAACTTCAAATACATGGCAATTTTCAGGTTTTTTCTATGAAATGTTTTGTTCAGGAGATTTACGTTGATTATGAAATTTAGAAGTGAAATTGAAAAGCAAATGATCAATTAGAGGTTACTGAAGGCCTCTAGTTTGTCCTGTTATTGATTTGTCAATTGATGTGATGTCCAGTTGTTTTAATCAGATTTTATCAGAGAAAATCACACAACTAAACACTTGCTTCCTCTAAACATTGATTTTCCATCACAACCAGACAGCCATCAACTGCAACACTTTCCTTAATAAATTGACAAAATCTTGTCTCTACCCGTAAAGGCAATATGAGATGATCTTGTCAAAGAGGTGGACAAATTCATTTAATTCTGGAGGTATGGACAAGAAGATTTCTAATAAAGAGCATCGCATGAATTAGACAAACAAATGATTTGTTTTGTAATATTATTTATGTGGTAAAAATTGACTTGTCTATTGAGTACAGTATAAACTGTTGCTGAAAGAGTATGTTTTGTTACAAACAAGGGCTATGGTGTTGTATAATTAACTGGCGTCATACTATTATTAATCAGTAATTTGTTCGCCCACACATAATGAATCTAATCAAACTCTAATTAATTTCTTCTGATGATTCCTAACTAATCTGCATATACCTTTTTTATTTTCTTTTAATTTAATATTTCACTCATCTGACCCAAAGGTCAACCCTGTCCATCGTTAGGTTTACATAATTTAATCTTCAGCAAAGTTGCCAAGCTAAATAAAACCAATCTTGGTAGGGATGGGCCCTTGAAAGAGGTAATTCAGATTTGTTCAAATGAAGTTGATGTTGCATAGGGAAAGGGCTGCTAGGGGGCTAATAGAGGGAGGAGTAAGTTTTTTTCTTTAATTCTTCTCAATAACCAGAAATAAAAATGATACAATATTCGCTGTGTAATGTCATTATGATATGCATATTCAGATTTCTTCAAACTCAGGTTGCAGAGTTTTAGGGGGGGGGGGGGGGGACAGTAATCCTCGAGATCCAAGCATTGTGGAAAATCAAAATAATACAGAATTTTCTCAAGAAACAGTAATGAAAAGGATAAAAGATGTTTTTAATCATCAATTTGATTAAAACATGTTCAAGCTTGCATAATGAAGACCCCAGAGTATATTGGGTATCTAGGGATCACAACTTTCTTCTATAGCAGAGATCCACAGTTACTGATAAGCGCTAAAAATAGATTCCCCTAATTATTTCTCAGACTCGGTTTCAAAATGTAGTACAAACAATGCCAGTCTGTACTACATATTTCAATGGCGATAATGCAGAAATGAGTGAAAAACAGAACTTTGTCGGAGAAAAAAAAAAGAAATCCCACGAAGCTACAAGACACTGTTCCTACGAAACATGCGATAGTACACATTTAACCATTACAAATAAAAATTTACTTTGATTTTCCTATATATTTCAGCTAAAAATAAACCCTAAAAATTAACAATCCTGTTTATATTATGTACAAATAAAAACCACTTATATAAACATAATGAGCAAATAAACAATCAAAATATAAACAATTCTGAATGTTTTGGTGTAAAATTTGTTAAAATCTATCCAGAAATGACTTCACAATATTTGTTTGAAAATATATGGTTTTGGTTGATTATATAGGGATTTTTTTTATATGTTGCAATACTTTTGGCAACATACTGTAGATATTCAGATATGAACACATGAAAGGTGTCTTTTGGATCCCGTTTCCCAAACCAAAGCGAAACCAAAGGATAAATGTTAACGTTGGATTCGGGCATGTGGTCGTGAACTTTTTACGGTGGAAAAAGTCACACGATGGACGTATATTTGTTCCAAACATTTTGTAGGAGGGCAAGGTCCTACGGATCAACACCCGGACCCAGTACCAGCAACATATACACCGTTTCAGGTATGACAAAATATTGTCGTGATTTGATTGCATGAAAAAGTGCCGATTTCCATCTCTAAAACGTATATTGTTTTTTTTAACGAAATAAAAATCGGTATTGTAATTTATTCTTTTTTGTAAGAGAATATGAATTCTTATATATTATCATCAATAAAAAAAAAATTATGGTGTGTGGAAATTCCTCTCAAATATTTAATCAATTATCGGAAGTTCGGATTACCCGTAAGTCACGATGATGTATGAAATTCCCGGGAGATTAATAACAGCATGAAGCAATATTCTTAAATTGCCAAAAGGATTATGAAATAATATGTCCTTTGATGTATATATACTTACATGCTTGTCAATAAGTGACAAAAAGTTTAGTTTCTAGTTCTTTGAAAAGAGAATATTTCAGGAAACGAAAACAGAATTTGGGAGTTACTAGTGCTATATATATGAATAAAGAATGATATAAAAGGGGAAAATATGCTACCCACTTGATATTTTTGAAAGAGAAAGGGATCGTATCACTTCTGGACAGAACACTTGTATTTTTATTTTGCCTGAATATTTAAAAATATTTTTAAAATCGTGTAGATTTTCTAGGATGCTGCCATTGTTTGTACTACATTTTCCTATTTGTGTATCACGTGATACACATTCCACAAATTGATGACGCGTTATCGATCAATGCTATTACACCCTTGTAGAGGCCAGAATTTTTTTTGTCTTACACCCCAGTACCTTCATGTTTTGTATGAATTTGCATTATAACATGTTTTGTATGAATATGCATTAGAACATGGGAGATTTTAATGTATAAGAATGAGGTCACTGTGACCTTGACCATTGATTACAAGGTCAAAAAGACTATGTACAATAATTTTATAATGTGTGTTGTCCAGGACCAAATAGTTTTGTTTTTGTGATAATATGAGTGAAAATGATTAAATGTTGAATAGTTTTTAGCATGAAGGCAGAGAGGTTTAGTTTAAACTTATTTTTATTAATTAATAAATATAGTACAATAACATAAATTGTAATATGATACAATACAAATAATTAAAGGGATTCGAAAACAAGTTTGGAAAAACTTATATTAATTCGTTTCCCTGAGAGGTTTGATTTTCTGGCACAAGTTCTTTCTTTTTTTTAACAAAAATATATACTTATATACTTTCCAGTGTTTGTGTTTAAAGATAAGTGTATTAAAACTGACTTTTATATTCTAGCCAATAGAACCAGTTTTACTCACAATCACATAGACTCCTTGTCTAATTTGACTGTATACTAAATTGCCATGAAATGTCATTAAAAAAAACATGGGGGCCCGAGTGGCTCAATGAGTTAGGTCGCTGGATCTAACAGCTCATACAAGCCTATCACCAATACGGTGTGGGTTCGCACCCGGCTTTGTAAATTACAAAAAGGGTGCACTCGACTTGCAACCGCAAGTGATAAAGTTTCCCAGTTGCTTGCCAATGGTCAGTGGTTCTCTCCAGGTACTCCGGCTTCCTCCACCACGAAAACTGGTCGCCATGATATAGCTGAAATATTGCTGAAAGTGGCATTAAACACAAAAAATCAAATCAATCAAAAAGACATGTTTATATATAATATCAATTTTTATTATTCGATCTGGTCAAATTTACTTCGATCCAGTGAAACTAGTTTTCCACTGGACCGATTTACCTATGAATCCTCAGACAACTGAATTATAAAACAACCAGTCATTTCTTACTAAATCTCTACAGTAATTGAAACCTCCTTCAAATCTATTGTCTCTGCATATGATGCCAACATTTTGCAAAAACAATTTGAGGTTATAATAGAATTTACTGTTGTCTATTACAACTTAAATCTGTTTCCAAGGCCAAAACATATTTTGCATAGCAACATATAATCTTCAAAAACATCATCAAATAGAATCATTGGAACGTTTATTTACATATGTTAAGATCACTGTTTTGGCAAAATCTATCAGCACCACAGACAGCTGTGTTTTTATAGAACGGTTTTTGATGTATTATGATGTAGATTACTTTTACAGTTATGTAATAAGCTGGCTAGGGTTTCTAATTTAACCTTGTAAACCAAAAAAAAACCCATAAAAACTGATGACTTCTCTTAGTTTCACAAGGTAATTACAACAACAGCCAAAATATCATTTAATTTTCATTATTTCAATTTTCACCTTCTAAATTAAGGAAATTAGAT
The DNA here is from genome assembly GCA_002080005.1 of Gigantidas platifrons. Lineage (NCBI taxonomy): Eukaryota > Metazoa > Mollusca > Bivalvia > Mytilida > Modiolidae > Gigantidas > Gigantidas platifrons. Next base: position 1,026,866 of record MJUT01056352.1, read on the forward strand.
TGTATTCTTTGGCCAACCTTTGCTCAATAAATTGCTCTGTTACAAATGGTGTTATTAAGATTAGTTGTATATTTTTAGAAAATTTATTTATTTGTTTATTTATTTATTTTTTCTGTGATGATATGTCAGGCCACTTTAAAACTTTTTTTATTTGCCCTCTGATAGGTTTCTGAAACATCAAGTTTTTTTTTCACCTCAGTTACTTTAGTTCATTTTAAATTTATAAATTAGGTCAAGGATCATAAAATGCAGACTTTTAACAATGTGTCCACTCTGGAGTTATGCCCTTTGATTTGCTTGAAAAAAGAAGAAAAACAAATCTCAGGTTTCTGTTAAATAACTGAAGCTTCAGTAACACAGATAATTTAAAATTGATACATTTTGATTTCTATACAGAAGTCAGGCTCCTTGGAAGACTCTTGTTAAATAACTATATGTTAATTAAAGGATTTTACACTTTGAACATTTCGGTGCTATCTGTAAGTTAGGGGTGAGTTTTGCAATTTATTTTTTTATGAACACAGAAGTTCTATATTTTTCAATAAAATGAATTGGCAATGATAGTCTAAATCAGGAAATGACAAAATTTTCACTGACCTCAAACTCACTTTATATAAAATGGAAAATCGTTTTTATTAACTGAAGTGATAATATGAGCTAAGAAAACCACACAGTTGTTCTAATACATCTTATTGGCTATAGCTTGCAGATGAAAGCAATCGTTTGTGCCCGATTAGTTACTACTTCAAGGATTTTTAAGACAAATTTTCTCTCTATTATGGAATTACATTTTGAAAATTTGATGCACACTATAATACAAATTCCAGATGCACTGATATTAAGTTTTATTGAAGAATATTATAACTGGTTTAACATGCAGGGCAAACACCACCTGATATTTATTAAATTGTAATCAGAGGGGATAAAAGACAGACTGCAAGTGAAAAGAGAAATGGATAAATGAAAGATTACACATATTTTATAATAAGGATAGATAAACCTTAGGATTTGTTAAATTAAATGATAGAATTTTATAGTACAGCAGGATATAAGGATAATCTTTTTACTGTGCAGGAGGATAATTATTACTAGTTTTATTTAACACTATATGAATGAATGAATTCAATGTTTCTGCTAAAATTGTTTGTTTTTGTTTAATTTTTATATTGTGTTTGGGAAATATGAAAACCTATTTTTGTTTTGTTGATGTAACGAGAGTATGGATATTAAATTACATGATCCATTTTTCATATAAATGTCATTTACCTTGAGATTTGACCAAGTCAGAGTCAATAATAGCACAAAGAAATGTTTCTGTAGAAAAATGAGAAGATTTTGTCATCCTTAATTACTATTTTGAATGAACGTTAATTTCTAGGACAGGATGTATCAGATTGTGGTCTTTATTAGAGGATGCCAAGAACATCTAGTGTTGTAGTTTACTGATGTATAAGTGTGTAAACAGTTTACACTTTATATGTTTGACACATTTAATGTGTATGTTTCCATGAATTTGTTTAATAATCACCTAATATTTTCACAAATTGAGGTGTTATAAGTGTGGTAATAATAACTGAAGCCGACGTTTTTATGTAATTTATAAAGAATTGGATGTAAGGCAGTTTTTGTTTTCTCTCTGAAAGTGCTTAATTAGATAATAAAGTGAAAAAAGGTGATCACTTGTCATATTCTGTTGGTATAGATGCCTGATTATGTGGAAGATTTTGTTATTAAATCATTTCTTGGATTTGCTTGAAGTTCAAAAATTATTTTTAACTTCTATTATTTAAAAAAGAGATATGGCTTTTAATATGCCATCGTTTGGAATGATGCTGGTTCGTTTATCTCACTGGAAACATACAAGACGGAAAAGGGTAGGTACAAAGAACTGTCACATTTTATTATGTGTGATTCTTACATTGTTGTAGTATTGTGAGAGTACTCACATCACAAAAACAAATACCTAGCTATTAATACTTCTTCTTAATTTGTTGTTACCACTTTTTCCACAAACGATATGTATTGCTATATTTGATATGTAGTACGATATGTATCACGATAAGTTTTATAGGAAACTGTAACTATTCCTTCATGTTTTTTTTTTTTTTATATGAGGTCGCTTGTAAACGTACTAGCGGAAATTATAAATATTTGATATTTGATTAATTAATTTTTAAAAGCGTAAATTAATCGATTAACTTTTCTCAAAATATTAAGTAAATGATCACCAAAAGAAGAAAACAGAAGTTCAACACTACTTTTTTTTTTTAAATGAGCATCATATCGTTTGTATCGTAAGCGGCCTCCCCGTATCGTGAACCGAACCGTCCCCAAAATAATCTCGATTTCGGTACATACGGTGAATCGTTTCCCCCTTAGTCACCACTGTCACATTCATCTATATGTACATTAAAAGAGTAAAGCATACATTTTTTTATAAATGTTCCAAAGTATAAGATATGTTCTATACCTCGAGCTATAAACGTGAATCCTGTGCAATCTTAACCTTTGATAAACCAGAATCATGTATTAATCCAACTATGAATATATAAACCAGAATCCTGTAAACTCTGAATATATAAACCAGAATCCTGTAAACTCTGAATATATAAACCAGAATCCTCTAAACTCTGAATATATAAACCAGAATCCTGTAAACTATGAGTATATAAACCAGAATCCTCTAAACTCTGAATATATAAACCAGAATCCTGTAAACTGAATATATAAACCAGAATCCTGTAAACTGAATATATAAACCAGAATCCTCTAAACTCTGAATATATAAACCAGAATCCTGTAAACTCTGAACATATACATTGTAAACCAGAATTCTGTAAACTGAATATATAAACCAGAATCATGTAAACTCTGGATATATAAACCAGAATCCTGTAAACTCTGAATATATAAACCAGAATCCTGTAAGCTCTGAATATATAAACCAGAATCCTGTAAACTCTGAATATATAAACCAGAATCCTCTAAACTCTGAATATATAAACCAGAATCCTGTAAACTCTGAATATATAAACCAGAATCCTGTAAACTGAATATATAAACCAGAATCCTCTAAACTCTGAATATATAAACCAGAATCCTGTAAACTCTGAACATATAAATCAGAATCCTGTAAACTCTGAATATATAAACCAGAATCCTGTAAACTCTGAATATATAAAC
>MJUT01056352.1:1054582-1064895 GCA_002080005.1 Gigantidas platifrons
GGCACAAAAATAACTGGACCCATTCATAGGCACAAAAATAACCCCTCAGTCATATTTAATTTGATCAACATAATATCAACCTCTGAAACAAACACTGCACCTGTCACCAGTAAGACTTGTAAGGGTAACATATGTCTTCATAGCTAGTGGGTCAAAGTTATAGATTGTATTTATAATGTGGAAACTTGTGTCAGCATGGACATTTTATGTCTGTATTCTGACTTTATGTGACAGCATTTATTAAATAGTGTATTTTATTAGTAAGTTAAATGGCATTGGACGTTTTTTTAGTCTTTGTTGAAATGAAAATTGGTGAAGTGAGAAATTATATGGATTTTCAGATGCAGAGGCAAGAAGGAACAGTGTTAGAACTTTCTTTGTGTTATGAAATGAAAGTAGAATTGAGATCGATATTTATCTGTACATGTAAAAACAATTGTGAAAAATTCTAAGACTTGACTATAAATATATATTGATTGAGTTATTGACTATAAATATATATTGATTGAGTTAAAACTAGTCCAAGTACTTGAAAGATTTGAAAATAAAAAAATATATTGGAAAATGTCATATTAAAATGTCAAAATGAACTTGTAAAAAAGTCACCTGATCAATATTTGTTAATTACAGAGTCAGCTTTTATTTATAGAAATTTGTCAGATATCGACTGAAGAAAATAAATTTAGGACACGAAAGAAAATTATTGATTCAATTATCATGATCAAGTTTGGATAGCAACTAAGCTTGTAGATGAAAAATTAAATATTTAAGAGGTATGGAGTTCTGTAATGTGAATGGTGATTGCTGGACTGTGTGAATAATGTATAGCTTTCAACAATGGCAATCAGTAGGATAGAAATTATATATGTATATACATAACTTGTTATATTATATTTAGTTTGATACAAGGTAATTTGTATAAAACAGGCTGAACAGAGGTTTTATTATGACCAGGAATATAATTGCCAAATAAGATTGTTACCAAGGAAACATAATTTGTGATACTAACTTCAAATGAATATACATTTGTAAAAAAAAGAAAAAAAAAATTAATTCTGAATTTGTGATTATAAATCTTAAAATAAGAATCTATATAGAGTTTTACAAGCTGGATTAAACTATGTTTGGAAAACTAGATTTTGTGTATTACCAACAAGAACTTGTATATCAATAATATCAACAAGGGCTATAACTCTTGCAGTATAACAAACGAATGCCTTCATCCATGTTCAGTGATATGATGATTATGTTCTTGTGCAGACAACTACTTTTGTCTTGAACTAAGTTATACCAATTGTAAATTCAAATTGGAAGGGAAACATACATCTGCTTTGTTGTATATTTCTGTCATTGATTTCTTGGCCAATCTTAAAAAGGATGATTTATAGCATCCATACCAACTATAAAATTAAGTTGGGAAATGAATATGTGAAATTCAATTATATTTGGAAAACTGTTATCATGGTTAAACCATCTTCTGGAGAAAACTTAAGTTTTCTTTATAGGAATATCAATTTGTTGGTTCTGAAATATTTAAAGTAATGTTCATTTAACTTTGAGTATTAATCAGAGTGAAATATGAAGGATTATTGTTTGAAGTTTGGTTGTAATACATATTGATGTACATAAAAGGTTGTCCTTTTTGGTATTTTTATGTTGGACATAATTGATATATGTTAAGATTGACCAGATGTGTTACATAACGTGTTAATGACCAATATTCCTTGTCAAACATGGATAGATTGACCAGATGTGTTACAAGACATGTAAATGGGTAATATACCTTGTCAAATATGGATTGATACCTGTCACCATCTGTAGATATGTACATGTGTAGTAGATTATAAAACAGTTGATGATCAATTGTTTAAACATGATTTGCTATACTTATTTCAATAGATGAGTATTATTTATCTGTTTATATGTTGACTTTAATAAGTGGACAAGATATAAACATTTGTGTTGATTTGTTTTGAGTAGGGAGATTCTGATAAGGCGATGATTACAAAGATTTGGATGAAGAAATGTATTAAAAGTTGAGTGGCTAGTTCATTTAATTGTGATAAGATTGGTTGATATTTAAACAGATTTTAATCTCTGAGACCATTTGATTAAAGACAAGTGTTAACAGTTCCTGTGGAAATCAAGTGGAGCAAACATTATTTTGGATAAATAGACTATTGTTTTGGAAACACATGGATATTTTTCATATTTGAAATAGATCCTATTATGACAGTTTTGTAATGTTTGTGTAAATTAAGCACATTGTTATATTAATAATAGAATAATTCTAAAGTGTTAGAAATTCAGGAAGTTTCTATTGAAAATGAGGAGTATACCACATTGTAATTGAGGATAAGAGATATGTGTCTAGATTTCTTATTCAGTCTTGCTTAAAAAAATGAGATAAAAAGTTATAATGCTATGATGGGAAAACATCGTAAAGTAAAAGGAAAATTGACATTGAAATTTTGTTCATGTATATCCATGGATGTTGATGAATTTCCAGAGGAAAACAAGCCATATAGTCCAAGACAAGTGGATGGACATGACGAACAGGTCAGTCAGTCAGTAGATTCAGTCCACTATAATCTAATATCAGTAGATTCATGGGTATCAAAACTTGTGGATTCACACTTGTTGTTCTGTGGAGACCTACATATAGTCTACATGGACTTGCAGCTCTATGGAGACAGATAGTCTACATGGACTTGCAGCTCTATGGAGACAGATAGTCTACATGGACTTGTAGTTCTGTGGAGACCTATAGTCTGCATAGACTTGTAGCTCTGTGGAGACATATAGTCCTGTGGACTTGTAGTTCTGTGGAGACATAGTCAACATGGACTTGTAGTTCTGTGGAGACATATAGTCTACATGGACTTGCAGCTCTATGGAGTCAGATAGTCCTGTGGACTTGTAGTTCTGTGGAGACCTATAGTCTACATGGACTTGTAGTTCTGTGAAGACAGATAGTCTACATGGACTTGTAGTTCTGTTGAGACCTATAGTCTACATGAACTTGTAGTTCTGTGGAGACCTATAGTCCTGTGGACTTGTAGTTCTGTGAAGACAGATAGTCTACATGGACCTCTAGTTCTGTGGAGACAGATAGTCTACATGGACTTGTAGTTCTGTGAAGACAGATAGTCTATGTGGACTTGTAGTTTTGTGAAGACAGATAGTCTACATGGACTTGTAGTTCTGTGAAGACAGATAGTCTATGTGGACTTGTAGTTCTGTGGAGACATATTTAAATAAGATAAAAAGGTCACATTGACTGGTAGTTTTGTGGAGAGAGACATTATGTAAGTAAGTTATAAAAGTTCACATTGACTGGTAGTTATGTGGACACATATGTAAATAAGTTATAAAGTTCACATTGACTGGTAGTTATGTGGAGACATATGTAAATAAGTTATAAAGTTCACATTGACTGGTAATTAAGTGGAGACAGATGTAAATAAGTTATAAAGTTCACATTGACTGGTAATTAAGTGGAGACATATGTAAATAAGTTATAAAGTTCACATTGACTGGTACTTATGTGGAGACATATGTAAATAAGTTGTAAAGTTCACATTGACTGATAATTATGTGGACACATATGTAAATAAGTTATAAAGTTCATATTGACTGGTAGTTCTGTAGACACATATGTAAATATGATATAAAGTTCACATTGACCATTCAGAAAATATGAGAAATGATATCTCTTCATATTGATTAAATTTAGAAAAAGACTAAAACAGCTTGGAATATGTTGCATTAAAAACATATTGACCTCTAAACAATTGATGATATCATGATTGTATGATGCTATTTGATATACATAAAAAAATATTGTGGATGAAAAATAACTATTATGTATGTCAGAAATAATAGGTTCAAAAGAGTCAGAAATAATAGGTTCAAAAGAGTCAGAAATAATAGGTTCAAAAGAGTCAGACATAATAGGTTCAAAATAGTCAGACATAATAGGTTCAAAAGAGTCAGAAATAATAGGTTCAAAAGAGTCAGACATAATAGGTTCAAAAGAGTCCGAAATAATAGGTTCAAAAGAGTCAGAAATAATAGGTTTAAAAGAGTCAGAAATAATAGGTTCAAAAGAGTCAGAAATAATAGGTTCAAAATAGTGAGAAACACTAGGTTCAAAATATTTAAAAATAATAGGTTCAAAAGGGTCAGAAATAATCGTTTCAGAGGAGTAAGAAATAATAGTCTCAAAACAGTCAGAAATAATAGGTTCAAAAGAGTCAGACATAATAGGTTCAAAAGAGTCAGAAATAATAGGTTCAAAAGAGTCAGAAATAATAGGTTCAAATGAGTAAGAAATAAAAGGTGTAAAATAGTCAGAAATAATAGGTTCAAATGAGTCAGAAATAATAGGTTGAAAAGAGTCAGAAATAATAGTTTCAAAAGAATCAGAAACAATACGTCCAAAAGAGTCAGAAATCATAGGCTCAGAACAGTCAGAAATAATAGGTTTAGAAGTGTCGCAAATAATAGATTCGAAATAGTCATAAATAATAGGTTCAAAAGAGTCATAAATAATAGGTTCAAAAGAGTAAGAAATAATATTTTCAAAAGAGTCAGAAATAATATTTTCAAAAGAATCAAAAATAATACGTTCAAAAGAGTCAGAAATAATAGGTTTAAATGAGTGAGAAATAAAAGGTGTAAAATAGTCTCAATAATAGGTTCAAATGAGTCAGAAATAATAGGTTCAAATGAGTCAGAAATAATAGGTTCAAAAGAGTCAAAAATAATAGGTTCAAAAGAGTCAGAAATAATAGGTTCAAAAGAGTGAAAATTAATAGGTTCAAAAGAGGCATAAATAATAGGTTCAAAAGAGTCAAATATAATTGGTTCAAAAGCATCAGAAATAATAGGTTCAAAAGAGTCAGAAATAATAGGTTCAAAAGAGTCAGAAATAATAGGTTAGTAAGAGAATGGAGAAAGGACAGGCTCAAGATACAACATTTCCTATGATTTTTCCTATTGGAGAAAAAGAAAATTTAATCAGTGATTGTGAACAATTTCACAAAGATCAACGAAATAAAAGGAAAACCAAATTACCATCATAAGAATTCATACTGCCTAGTGATAGGAAGTACCACAAAGCCTAACCTCATAAAGGATATCATAACCTATTAAAGAAAACCCCCTTCTATTGGAAATAAAGAGTTCTTGTTCCTCTACTACATTTGAACCTGAATGTTGTTATCAAGTGAAATAATGGGGGAGTCATTAATCTAACCCTATGATTTTAGTCCCCCTACCCCCTGATTGAAGTATAAATGGTGTCTTGGACCCCCACAATTTGACATCTATAATACAACTTATATTTTCTATGCTAATTATTAACACTTACCCCTGCCCTAACATTTGATTATTGTTTTTTTTATACCCCCCGCAAACAAAGTTTGGGGGGGTATATAGGAATCACCCTGTCCGTCCGTCCGTCCATGTACCTTGTAAGCGCAACTCCTCCTAAACGGCTTATTGGATTTTTGTGAAACTTTATACAGTTGTAGTACACTACCTGCAGATGTGCATGAAGAAATATGGTCACTGTCCAAAATTTGGAAGGGGAGATAATTCAACTTATACTTTCACGAAAAAGGGGGGGGGGGCATGTACCTTGTCAGCACAACTCCTCCTAAACGGCTGATTGGATTTTTATGAAACTTTACACACTTGTAGTACACTACCTGCAGATGTGCATGAAGGAATATGGTTGCTGTCCAAAATTTAAAAGGGAAGATAAGTCAACTTATACTTTCACGAAAAAGTGGGGGGGGCATGTAACTTGTAAGAGCAACTCCTCCTAAACCGCTTATTGGCTTTTTATGAAACTTTACACACTTGTAGTACACTACCTGTAGATGTGCATGAAGGAATATGGTTGCTGTCCAAAATTTAAAAGGGGAGATGTTTCAACTTATACTTTCACGAAAAGGGGGGGCATGTACCTTGTAAGTGCAACTCCTACTAAGCTGCAAGCAGGGGTTATCACTCAGTGAGTTCACTCACAGTTCTAGTTTTAAACTGACATTTCTTTTAATTAATGTTTCATCATCAAAGAAATAGATATATGAGGACTGAAGTGGATGAGTGGATTTTGAAGTTTACAATTCTTTGATGAAATTATATATTTCCTATTGAATATAATAATGTTTTAATAATTGTTCAATTAAACACTTCAATAACACAAGAGAACATAACCCAGTGTGGTTGACCTCCTACACATTACTTACATACTTCATGTGTATTTATTGTCCTACATGTAAAATTAAGATATATACAGTGTGTATTTACTCCCCCTGACAATATATGGTTTTAATATCAGCTCAACTTAAATTAAGAAATAATTACCGGTAGCCATATGTTTATATTGTTTTTACCACAGATTGGCACAATATGCCGAATATTTTGCCCCAGGCAGTAGTGATGGATAAAATGAAGGCATAAATTGCCAACACGTGGTAAAAACAATATAAATATATGGCTACCAGTAATTATTTTGATTCTAATAGGACTATTTAGGTAAAATATCAAATCGAGGTGGTGTAGGTCATCCAGTATTTTTGGCTATTCCGTTAATTGACCCGACTGAAATGTTACAATAATATTCCGTTTTTTTCCCCAAAGATTTTTGAAATGACAACCGAAAAAGGTGTTTCAATGCCAATGATAAATTTGATTTGAGCTTACTAAATATTGTCATTCATGAGAAAGGGAAAATACTGTAAATTCCACTTTGATGAGGAAGCATGAACGAAGCCAAAAAATGTTCAGTATTGCATTAGAATGTATTATTCATATGAACTGTATTTGCGATTTGTAAATCACGCCGATTTCCAATACACGCATTTTTATTTCTTTTGTGTAATGCATCGTTGGGCATCTTTTACAAGAAAGTGTCATGGAACAGCTGCTTTAGAAACAGAGACCACGTCTATCTATGACGTAATTATAGATAAATACTCTTTTTACCACAGGTTTGGACTCTTAAGCATTTGAAGGACGTCATATTAGAATAAATATTATATAATGATCTTATTAAGAGTAAAAACTCCTCATTATCTACTTTGTAAACCTGATGGAATAGCTTTTTATAGATATTACAGAAAAAAAGTAACAAAAAATATTTTAAAATTTGAAATACTGATTCTTTGATGAATTCTGTGGTTTTTTTACTCTGTGTTCTATTTGATTTCACTCTTGATTTTTATTTGATTGATTTTTGGTGTTTTAACGCCACTTTCAACAATATTTCAGCTATATCATGGTGACCAGTTTTAGTGGTGGAGGAAGCCGGAGTACCTAAAGAGAACCACCGACCATGGGCAAGCAACTGGTAAACTCTATCACTTGGGGCTGCGAGTCGAGGGGACCCCATTTTGTAATTAACAAAGCCGGGGCGAACCCACGCTGTATTGGTGATAGGTTTGTATGAGTTGTTAGATCCAACGACCTAAGTCATTGAGCCACCCGGGCCCTGATTTCACTCTTCAAAATGATGTTATGCTGAACAGTCAACAGTCGTAGGCTATATTGTCATCATTGTCTTTGTAGCTTTTCATATTTGTAATCTGTTTCTCACAAGCCACTGGCCCAATTTGAACCCAACTTGATTGAAATTATACTTTGTTGGTCTTTAAGATTTCACATATAATATTTGTTGTTTGATTCCGAAATCCAACATTGAAGCTAAGACAATTATGCTTTCTGCTTGGTGAAAAAATATTGAAAGCACAAAAAGACAGAAAACTTCTTTTGTGAATATTTTCAAATAATAAATCATGTAGTTAAGTTTTTTTTTTATTTGAAATGAGGTGAATAGCCATGAAACAACATTCTTAAGATAAACTTGGAAGCATTTACCCAAATGTAGCAAAAATACCTTGAATTTTCCCAAATTTTCAATTAGGTTCTCGTTTCCAATATGGGGTCATTCACCCCTGGGACTCTTCGGGGAAAAAATATTTTAGAATTAGTCTTCTCTCCAATTATGGAGCCATTTGAAGCAAACTCAAGCTAGAAGGTGTCTTTGGTGTCTTTACAACATGTGTGATTTTCTTGTTGATTGGGAAGTTAAAGATGGCCACCACCACAGAACATAGATCTAGTATAGTAACATATGGGAAGTTAAAGATGGTCACCACCACAGAACATAGATCTGAAATAGTAACATATGGGAAGTTAAAGACGGCCACCACCACAGAACATAGCTCAAGTATAGTAACATATGGGAAGTTAAAGATGGTCACCACCAGAAAACATAGATCTACCATAGTAACATATGGGAAAATAAAGATGGCCACCACCACAGAACATAGCAACATATGGGAAGTTAAAGATGGACACCACCACAGAACATAGCTCTAGTATAATAAGATATGGGAAGTTAAAGATGGCCACCACCACTGAACATAGCTCTAGTATAGTAACATATGGAAGTTAAAGATGGCCACCACAGTACATAGCTCTAGTATAGTAACATATGGGAAGTTAAAGATGGCCACCACCACAGAACATAGATCTACCATAGTAACATATGGGAAAATAAAGATGGCCACCACCACAGAACATAGTAACATATGGGAAGTTAAAGATGGCCACCACCACAGAACATAGATCTACCATAGTAACATATGGGAAAATAAAGATGGCCACCACCACAGAACATAGCAACATATGGGAAGTTAAAGATGGCCACCACCACAGAACATAGCTCTAGTATAATAAGATATGGGAAGTTAAAGATGGCCACCACCACTGAACATAGCTCTAGTATAGTAACATATGTGAAGTTAAAGATGGCCACCATAGTACATAGCTCTAGTATAGTAACATATGGGAAGTTAAAGATGGCCACCACCACAGAACATAGATCTACCATAGTAACATATGGGAAGTTAAAGATGGCCATCACCACAGAACATAGATCTACCATAGTAACATTTGGGAAAATAAAGATGGCCACCACCACAGAACATAGCAACATATGGGAAGTTAAAGATGGCCACCACCACTGAACATAGCTCTAGTATAGTAACATATGGGAAGTTAAAGATGGCCACCACCACAGAACATAGCTCTAGTATAGTAACATATGGGAAATTAAAGATGGCCATCACCACAGAACACAGATCTACCATAGTAGCATATGGGAAGTTAAGGATGGCCATCACCACAGAACATAGATCTAGCATAGTAACATATGGGGAAATGACAGATATTTTTTAATTTAATTGAACCGAACTGTACTTGAATATTCATTTTCATGGTCCCTTTACCAATTTGTTTTTTTAATTTCTGTGTGGATTGGAAGTCTATATGGTCACCAATGCAAGGATGTCTTAGTCACGTTTAAGACAGATGTATTTAATAAATCTATCCTCAAAACAGAAGTACATGTTTATGTGATCAACGCCCTGATACTATAAATATCTTCATGCTTTACACTTTAGCAAAAGATAACCTTTTTTTCAAAAACAAACATAACCTGATATAACTAGAGTGAGGTATGAAAACTAATAACATCATATTTTCTTTAGCAAGGTAAAAGGAAAGGAATTTATTGGGCTTTTTATAAGTATCTTCTTATAATCTTTTTCTTTTCTCGCCTGCCAGTGATTGGCATTACTTCTTCAAATTCATGTAAAACATTAAGGAAGTTGTCTAGGGAAATATAGACAAAATATTATACAATTATAACTTTTTGATGATATTTTGAGAGAGAAAAAAAAAACTAGTTATACAATTGAATTTATAACATTTATTAAGCAGCAATGAATATTGATGTTTTAGTCTGATTCAACATTCTCCCAAAAGTTCTTTGACTTATAATTTAAAGTGGAAAATCAGATGCCATCACTTTCTTCTACCATTTTTGTTTATGTCAACCATGCAGTTATGTGTGAATGAAAGCATGATTTTGATTGGTCAAATTTCCAAACAAGAATCCAATCAAAAGCTAGCATTTGTATGTTTGATATTTTTTTTATCCATTTTTACTAATATATGATTTAATCCAAACTTTATAAATTTATTTTTAGTAAGACCCAATTTATAGATGTTTTATAAATAAGTCATGTGACATGAATCGACAAATCTCGGCTTTTAAATAATATCAGGGAGTGATTATTGTTTAACGTCAAATGATGTCATGAGTGATTACAGGATCAGGGAGTCTGGTTAATGTCTGAATGTATCCACCAAATGTTAACCTTGTGAGTGATTACAGGATCAGGGAGTCTGGTTAATGTCTGAATGTATCCACCAAATGTTAACCTTGTGAGTGA